>JASEVX010000001.1:110037642-110100142 GCA_031761405.1 Serripes groenlandicus | reverse complement strand
CTTAAAACAATTCGGCGCTGAAAGAGTTAATGTGAATATAACTCTTTTTTCTTTAACTCCCCATTCTATATTGTACGATGTTGTGTTGAGTAAGTGTACACGTTGACCATTTGACACAATACTAGAGCAAATAAACAACATCATGGAAAAAGGTACACGTTGGCTTTTGTAAATACTAAAGATCAAGATCAGGCTGTGTATCCACAAAGAGTCATCAAGATCTACGCTGTTCACATATTACTAACATAATCATGTTGGAAGCTTCTGTCAACTTGTGTAGATTCTGCTAGGCAACTTGTACCTTCGTTTACGGGCAGACATGGTCATCAACTTGCTTCTTTTTGGAACGTGCGAGGTGTAATGCACAAACCAACAATTAAGCATTATTGCGACCAGTGCAGAACCTGATCAGTCAGCGCATCTATACAGTCTGATATGGCTCTGCACCTTTCGCCAATTCGTCACAGAAGGTTTCTATAAACTTCTGTAAAACAGAATCAATTTGGATGCTTTAGCCCGGATGTCCACACATACTTGAGCCGTTCCACGAGAAAACCAACATTATGGTATCTGCGTAATGTATCGACCAGATCAGCCTGCGCGGAATGCCCGTAATCCGGGCCGACACATTCCGACTCAGGGGGATAGAGGTATAGAGTAATTATTCCTGAAACAGAAAATCCACAGGAGGCGAAAATTGTCTGTCCTGGTTAGCCTGCGCGGCATGCTTAGGCTGATCCGCGTCGATACTTTAAGCAGATACCACAATGCTGGTTTTCTTGTGACTCAATTACTTTAACAAATTGATTCCCTTGATCACGCCCACATCGTTTACAGAACAGCATAGCTCATACAACCACTATCATGATTTTATTATGACAAAATGCTGTTCACCTGTACGGATTGATTGGGGTTTAACGCCGTTTTTAACATTTTTATCAGTCATATCACGGCGGCCAGTTCACCTACTCATATGTTTCCTGGTTTTCGCACACCAGTACTCCACACAACAATCTTCCCAAGCAACTGGCTGCTTTTCCACATAGACTGAGCTACCGGGACTCGACTCACCTGTACGGAATAGTATCCTACAGTTTACGTTTTAAACAGTAAAACATATAAATCGTTCAACGGATATTGCAGACAGACAGATGGTATGTCATGCACACTGCATTATGCATCATTTCGCTCTCCAGACAAGGTAAACAAGATAACTTCATGATGACTCACTAAGTTTAAAATTTTAAACGAAAATAACCAATGCACATCTGGCATGAAACCCTTCCACTATATTTGTTTATAGTAAAGCTACGAATACATTGTTATACCAATTAAAATTATCCTCCTAGTGTTCAAACACGGAATAATAATATATCCATATCTAGATTATTTAAAGTTGAGTGGACTAGATATTGAATCTATATAGTTCGTAAACTTTTTAAGAACGTTGTAAATTTTCGTAAGTGATTTATGATTTCCGAAAGTGTTATTGAAGTTGACTCTAGGATCGGTCATTGACCATCGTTCCACGTGAAAACCAACATTATGGACTCTGCGTAATGTATCGACCCAGATCAGCCTGCGCAGGCTAACAAGGGACGTCACATTCCGTCTCAGGGGGATAGAGGTATAGAGTAATGATTCATGAAACAGAAAATCAATAGGAGGCGATAAGTGTCTGTCCGGGTAAGCCTGTGCGGCATGCTTAGCATGATCCGGGTAGATATTTTACGCAGAGTCCGCAATGTTGGTTCTCGTGGAGCGGCTCAATTAATTCTATAAAGGATCCACGGCTGGAAATGTGTGGGCCTATTGACTCTCCGTAACGGGATCTCACTCAATCTCGTAATGGTAATGACAGCCTTGTGGCTACAATAACATTTCTTTGGAGTCTCATCTGGGTATATCCTTCATATATGCAAGCGGAAAAATAAAACTGTATGGATAGACAGGCCCGTCTTAGTATTTATGAAACCTGTCATATAGTTCTGAGTTATTACGTGTTCGTCGCTTTCACAGACGCCTGAGGTCTCGTTTGAGAAAACTACCCAATCAAGCTCGTGTTACTATAAATATCATCTCTATATAGTATACTTGTAGTATCCGAACCAAATAGAGAGACTGTTTATGGTAACGAAGTATAATGTGGGTTTTTTC
The DNA here is from genome assembly GCA_031761405.1 of Serripes groenlandicus. Classification (NCBI taxonomy): domain Eukaryota; kingdom Metazoa; phylum Mollusca; class Bivalvia; order Cardiida; family Cardiidae; genus Serripes; species Serripes groenlandicus. The sequence continues at coordinate 110,097,985 of JASEVX010000001.1, read as the reverse complement.
TGGAACGAAAACTCATATCCTTTAGGTTTAATTAGGCTTTTCCTACTTGAAGATGTATTTTAACAGATCTGCAGTGGTCGACTTGAACACAAATTGCAACCATATTTTCAACTCTATTTAATAATCATAGATTCATTTATATATTATACAAATAACCACGATCTTCGAGTTGAACTTATCAAATATAACGACTCGGATATAATATGTGTTAATGAGACTCATCTCCAAAATAATAAAACATTGACTATCCCTGGTTATAAATTTTACGCACATAATAGAAACGTTACTCATGTAAATGCCCGTAAAGGTTCCGGCGGTGTAGGTATATTTGTGAAAGACTTAATATATGATTCTTATGATATATGTATTATTGATAAGTCATACGAGGGAATATTATCGATATCATTAGAAGACAAGATCTCACAATATTCTATAATTGTCATATGTGCTTATTTACCGCCTGAAAACTCACCATGGGGTAGGAATGCTCCTAGTTTTTACACACATTTATTAAGCCAGATATATTTACACTCCGATGTTGATGCAATATTCCTATGTGCCGACATGAATGCTAGAATAGGAGATTTACATGATACTATTACAAATATAGATACTATACCCCCTAGACATATGATGGATAAAACGGTCAACCAACACGGACATACGTTTATAGAGTTCCTAAGCGACTCAAAATTTTGCGTGTTGAATGGCCGTTTTGAGCAATCTCTTGATAATTTTACATCTGTTTCTTGTAAGGGAAAATCCATAGTCGACTATATTTGTGTTCCGCATGATTGCTTCGCTAAATGTAGTAATTTCAGAGTTACTTCCCCTCAAACTATCGTTAATGAACTAAATTTAACGTCTTTATTAGGAGAAAGAAGTAAATTGCCCGATCATTACTTTGTATCCGTAGATTTTCAATTACATAACGGGATCTATGACGAAGTAAGCCACAGCAATCACAGTCATAACGGTTATACACAAGTATCTGGTTGCACCGAACAATTGAAATATAAGTTGAACAGAATACCAGTAAATTTTATGCAGTCTGACCTGTCTAGAAATGCTTTGATTGAAATAATTCGATCTATTGAATTGTGTCGAGAAACACAACTAGAAATTGATGTAATTTATGACAATCTTTGTAAGGCGATTACTTCCGAAATGAAATCCTGCATTCCTCATTTTGATTGCTCTAAGAAAACAAGAAAGCGTTTTAAATGTACAAAACCGTACTGGAACGACGATCTTTCTGCATCCTGGGAAACACTCAAACGAAGTGAAAAAACGTACGTTAAATTCTCAGGACCGCGTAATACGCGAAACTCCTTATTGACTGAATATAGAAACTGCAAAAAAGTATTCGACAAAAAACTTAGATATTACGAGCGAGCGTATAAACGTGGCCTTATGATCGATGTAGAGTCCGCATGTACTGATAACCCTAAACAGTTTTGGAACCATTTAAAAAATTTAGGTCCTAAAAGAAAACACGATATTCCTATGGAAGTGTACGATGATAACGGAAATGTATGCGACGATAATAAAACGGTTTTCGAAACATGGCGTACAGATTTTAACGGTCTTTACAATCCGAATAATGAAATCGATTATGACCAAACGTTTTACGACAACATATTACAGCATAAACGTTTACTAGAAATGTGTGTGAAGTTGGCTCTGTAATCGGTCATCGGCCATCGGTGACAAAAAACGGAACGCCGACCTGGAACACCGAGCTCGGCCATCGGTGTTCGAATTTATATAACAATTTGAACGCCGACCTGGAATATCGAGCTCGTCAATCGGAATTCGAATTCTATAGTAATCTGAACGCCGACCTGGTACACCGAGCTCGGCCATCGGTGTTCGAATTTATATAGCAATTTGAACGCCGACCTGGAATATCGAGCTCGGTCATCGGAATTCGAATTCTATAGTAATCTGAACGCCGACCTGGTACACCGAGCTCGGCCATCGGTGTTCGAATTTATATAGCAATTTGAACGCCGACCTGGAATATCGAGCTCGTCCATCGTTATTCTAATTCTATAGTAATCTGAACGCCGACCTGGTACACCGAGCTCGGCCATCGGTGTTCGAATTTATATAGCAATTTGAACGCCGACCTGGAAAATCGAGCTCGTCCATCGGAATTCGAATTCTATAGTAATCTGAACGCCGACCTGGTACACCGAGCTCGGCCATCGGTGTTCGAATTTATAAAGCAATTTGAACGCCGACCTGGAATATCGAGCTCGGTCATCGGAATTCGAATTTTTATAGTAATCTGAACGCCGAGCTGGAACACCGAGCTCGGCCATCGGTGTTCGAATTTATATAGCAATTTGAACGCCGACCTGGAATATCGAGCTCGTCCATCGTTATCCTAATTCTATAGTAATCTGAACGCCGACCTGGTACACCGAGCTCGGCCATCGGTGTTCGAATTTTTATAGCAATTTGAACGCCGACCTGGAATATCGAGCTCGTCCATCGGAATTCGAATTCTATAGTAATCTGAACGCCGACCTGGTACACCGAGCTCGGCCATCGGTGTTCGAATTTATATAGCAATTTGAACGCCGACCTGGAATATCGAGCTCGGTCATCGGAATTCGAATTCTATAGTAATCTGAACGCCGACCTGGTACACCGAGCTCGGCCATCGGTGTTCGAATTTATATAGCAATTTGAACGCCGACCTGGAATATCGAGCTCGGTCATCGGAATTCGAATTCTATAGTAATCTGAACGCCGACCTGGTACACCGAGCTCGGCCATCGGTGTTCGAATTTATATAGCAATTTGAATGCCGACCTGGAATATCGAGCTCGTTCATCGGAATTCGAATTCTATAGTAATCTGAACGCCGACCTGGTACACCGAGCTCGGCCATCGGTGTTCGAATTTATAAAGCAATTTGAACGCCGACCTGGAATATCGAGCTCGGTCATCGGAATTCGATTTTTTATAGTAATCTGAACGCCGAGCTGGAACACCGAGCTCGGCCATCGGTGTTCGAATTTATATAGCAATTTGAACGCCGACCTGGAATATCGAGCTCGTCCATCGTTATCCTAATTATATAGTAATCTGAACGCCGACCTGGTACACCGAGCTCGGCCATCGGTGTTCGAATTTATATAGCAATTTGAACGCCGACCTGGAATATCGAGCTCGTCCATCGTTATTCTAATTCTATAGTAATCTGAACGCCGACCTGGTACACCGAGCTCGGCCATCGGTGTTCGAATTTATATAGCAATTTGAACGCCGACCTGGAAAATCGAGCTCGTCCATCGGAATTCGAATTCTATAGTAATCTGAACGCCGACCTGGTACACCGAGCTCGGCCATCGGTGTTCGAATTTATATAGCAATTTGAACGCCGACCTGGAAAATCGAGCTCGTCCATCGGAATTCGAATTCTATAGTAATCTGAACGCCGACCTGGTACACCGAGCTCGGCCATCGGTGTTCGAATTTATATAGCAATTTGAACGCCGACCTGGAATATCGAGCTCGGTCATCGGAATTCGAATTCTATAGTAATCTGAACGCCGACCTGGTACACCGAGCTCGGCCATCGGTGTTCGAATTTATATAGCAATTTGAACGCCGACCTGGAATATCGAGCTCGTCCATCGTTATTCTAATTCTATAGTAATCTGAACGCCGACCTGGTACACCGAGCTCGGCCATCGGTGTTCGAATTTATACAGCAATTTGAACGCCGACCTGGAATATCGAGCTCGTCCATCGTTATTCTAATTCTATAGTAATCTGAACGCCGACCTGGTACACCGAGCTCGGCCATCGGTGTTCGAATTTATATAGCAATTTGAACGCCGACCTGGAAAATCGAGCTCGTCCATCGGAATTCGAATTCTATAGTAATCTGAACGCCGACCTGGTACACCGAGCTCGGCCATCGGTGTTCGAATTTATAAAGCAATTTGAACGACGACCTGGAATATCGAGCTCGGTCATCGGAATTCGAATTTTTATAGTAATCTGAACGCCGAGCTGGAACACCGAGTTCGGCCATCGGTGTTCGAATTTATATAGCAATTTGAACGCCGACCTGGAATATCGAGCTCGTCCATCGTTATCCTAATTCTATAGTAATCTGAACGCCGACCTGGTACACCGAGCTCGGCCATCGGTGTTCGAATTTTTATAGCAATTTGAACGCCGACCTGGAATATCGAGCTCGTCCATCGGAATTCGAATTCTATAGTAATCTGAACGCCGACCTGGTACACCGAGCTCGGCCATCGGTGTTCGAATTTATATAGCAATTTGAACGCCGACCTGGAATATCGAGCTCGGTCATCGGAATTCGAATTCTATAGTAATCTGAACGCCGACCTGGTACACCGAGCTCGGCCATCGGTGTTCGAATTTATATAGCAATTTGAACGCCGACCTGGAATATCGAGCTCGGTCATCGGAATTCGAATTCTATAGTAATCTGAACGCCGACCTGGTACACCGAGCTCGGCCATCGGTGTTCGAATTTATATAGCAATTTGAACGCCGACCTGGAATATCGAGCTCGTCCATCGTTATTCTAATTCTATAGTAATCTGAACGCCGACCTGGTACACCGAGCTCGGCCATCGGTGTTCGAATTTATATAGCAATTTGAACGCCGACCTGGAAAATCGAGCTCGTCCATCGGAATTCGAATTCTATAGTAATCTGAACGCCGACCTGGTACACCGAGCTCGGCCATCGGTGTTCGAATTTATAAAGCAATTTGAACGCCGACCTGGAATATCGAGCTCGGTCATCGGAATTCGAATTTTTATAGTAATCTGAACGCCGAGCTGGAACACCGAGCTCGACCATCGGTGTTCGAATTTATATAGCAATTTGAACGCCGACCTGGAATATCGAGCTCGTCCATCGTTATCCTAATTCTATAGTAATCCGAACGCCGACCTGGTACACCGAGCTCGGCCATCGGTGTTCGAATTTTTATAGCAATTTGAACGCCGACCTGGAATATCGAGCTCGTCCATTGGAATTCGAATTCTATAGTAATCTGAACGCCGACCTGGTACACCGAGCTCGGCCATCGGTGTTCGAATTTATATAGCAATTTGAACGCCGACCTGGAATATCGAGCTCGGTCATCGGAATTCGAATTCTATAGTAATCTGAACGCCGACCTGGTACACCGAGCTCGGCCATCGGTGTTCGAATTTATATAGCAATTTGAACGCCGACCTGGAATATCGAGCTCGGTCATCGGAATTCGAATTCTATAGTAATCTGAACGCCGACCTGGTACACCGAGCTCGGCCATCGGTGTTCGAATTTATATAGCAATTTGAACGCCGACCTGGAATATCGAGCTCGTCCATCGTTATTCTAATTCTATAGTAATCTGAACGCCGACCTGGTACACCGAGCTCGGCCATCGGTGTTCGAATTTATATAGCAATTTGAACGCCGACCTGGAATATCGAGCTCGTCCATCGTTATTCTAATTCTATAGTAATCTGAACGCCGACCTGGTACACCGAGCTCGGCCATCGGTGTTCGAATTTATATAGCAATTTGAACGCCGACCTGGAAAATCGAGCTCGTCCATCGGAATTCGAATTCTATAGTAATCTGAACGCCGACCTGGTACACCGAGCTCGGCCATCGGTGTTCGAATTTATAAAGCAATTTGAACGCCGACCTGGAATATCGAGCTCGGTCATCGGAATTCGACATTTTATAGTAATCTGAACGCCGAGCTGGAACACCGAGCTCGGCCATCGGTGTTCGAATTTATATAGCAATTTGAACGCCGACCTGGAATATCGAGCTCGGTCATCGGAATTCGAATTCTATAGTAATCTGAACGCCGACCTGGTACACCGAGCTCGGCCATCGGTGTTCGAATTTATAAAGCAATTTGAACGCCGACCTGGAATATCGAGCTCGGTCATCGGAATTCGAATTTTTATAGTAATCTGAACGCCGAGCTGGAACACCGAGTTCGGCCATCGGTGTTCGAATTTATATAGCAATTTGAACGCCGACCTGGAATATCGAGCTCGTCCATCGTTATCCTAATTCTATAGTAATCTGAACGCCGACCTGGTACACCGAGCTCGGCCATCGGTGTTCGAATTTTTATAGCAATTTGAACGCCGACCTGGAATATCGAGCTCGTCCATCGGAATTCGAATTCTATAGTAATCTGAACGCCGACCTGGTACACCGAGCTCGGCCATCGGTGTTCGAATTTATATAGCAATTTGAACGCCGACCTGGAATATCGAGCTCGGTCATCGGAATTCGAATTCTATAGTAATCTGAACGCCGACCTGGTACACCGAGCTCGGCCATCGGTGTTCGAATTTATATAGCAATTTGAACGCCGACCTGGAATATCGAGCTCGGTCATCGGAATTCGAATTCTATAGTAATCTGAACGCCGACCTGGTACACCGAGCTCGGCCATCGGTGTTCGAATTTATATAGCAATTTGAACGCCGACCTGGAATATCGAGCTCGGTCATCGGAATTCGAATTCTATAGTAATCTGAACGCCGACCTGGTACACCGAGCTCGGCCATCGGTGTTCGAATTTATATAGCAATTTGAATGCCGACCTGGAATATCGAGCTCGTTCATCGGAATTCGAATTCTATAGTAATCTGAACGCCGACCTGGTACACCGAGCTCGGCCATCGGTGTTCGAATTTATAAAGCAATTTGAACGCCGACCTGGAATATCGAGCTCGGTCATCGGAATTCGATTTTTTATAGTAATCTGAACGCCGAGCTGGAACACCGAGCTCGGCCATCGGTGTTCGAATTTATATAGCAATTTGAACGCCGACCTGGAATATCGAGCTCGTCCATCGTTATCCTAATTATATAGTAATCTGAACGCCGACCTGGTACACCGAGCTCGGCCATCGGTGTTCGAATTTATATAGCAATTTGAACGCCGACCTGGAATATCGAGCTCGTCCATCGTTATTCTAATTCTATAGTAATCTGAACGCCGACCTGGTACACCGAGCTCGGCCATCGGTGTTCGAATTTATATAGCAATTTGAACGCCGACCTGGAAAATCGAGCTCGTCCATCGGAATTCGAATTCTATAGTAATCTGAACGCCGACCTGGTACACCGAGCTCGTCCATCGGTGTTCGAATTAATATAGCAATTTGAACGCCGACCTGGAAAATCGAGCTCGTCCATCGGAATTCGAATTCTATAGTAATCTGAACGCCGACCTGGTACACCGAGCTCGGCCATCGGTGTTCGAATTTATATAGCAGTTTGAACGCCGACCTGGAATATCGAGCTCGGTCATCGGAATTCGAATTCTATAGTAATCTGAACGCCGACCTGGTACACCGAGCTCGGCCATCGGTGTTCGAATTTATATAGCAATTTGAACGCCGACCTGGAATATCGAGCTCGGTCATCGGAATTCGAATTCTATAGTAATCTGAACGCCGACCTGGTACACCGAGCTCGGCCATCGGTGTTCGAATTTATATAGCAATTTGAACGCCGACCTGGAATATCGAGCTCGTCCATCGTTATTCTAATTCTATAGTAATCTGAACGCCGACCTGGTACACCGAGCTCGGCCATCGGTGTTCGAATTTATACAGCAATTTGAACGCCGACCTGGAATATCGAGCTCGTCCATCGTTATTCTAATTCTATAGTAATCTGAACGCCGACCTGGTACACCGAGCTCGGCCATCGGTGTTCGAATTTATATAGCAATTTGAACGCCGACCTGGAATATCGAGCTCGGTCATCGGAATTCGAATTCTATAGTAATCTGAACGCCGACCTGGTACACCGAGCTCGGCCATCGGTGTTCGAATTTATATAGCAATTTGAACGCCGACCTGGAATATCGAGCTCGTCCATCGTTATTCTAATTCTATAGTAATCTGAACGCCGACCTGGTACACCGAGCTCGGCCATCGGTGTTCGAATTTATATAGCAATTTGAACGCCGACCTGGAAAATCGAGCTCGTCCATCGGAATTCGAATTCTATAGTAATCTGAACGCCGACCTGGTACACCGAGCTCGGCCATCGGTGTTCGAATTTATAAAGCAATTTGAACGCCGACCTGGAATATCGAGCTCGGTCATCGGAATTCGAATTTTTATAGTAATCTGAACGCCGAGCTGGAACACCGAGCTCGGCCATCGGTGTTCGAATTTATATAGCAATTTGAACGCCGACCTGGAATATCGAGCTCGTCCATCGTTATCCTAATTCTATAGTAATCTGAACGCCGACCTGGTACACCGAGCTCGGCCATCGGTGTTCGAATTTTTATAGCAATTTGAACGCCGACCTGGAATATCGAGCTCGTCCATCGGAATTCGAATTATATAGTAATCTGAACGCCGACCTGGTACACCGAGCTCGGCCATCGGTGTTCGAATTTATATAGCAATTTGAACGCCGACCTGGAATATCGAGCTCGGTCATCGGAATTCGAATTCTATAGTAATCTGAACGCCGACCTGGTACACCGAGCTCGGCCATCGGTGTTCGAATTTATATAGCAATTTGAACGCCGACCTGGAATATCGAGCTCGTCCATCGTTTTTCTAATTCTATAGTAATCTGAACGCCGACCTGGTACACCGAGCTCGGCCATCGGTGTTCGAATTTATATAGCAATTTGAACGCCGACCTGGAAAATCGAGCTCGTCCATCGGAATTCGAATTATATAGTAATCTGAACGCCGACCTGGTACACCGAGCTCGGCCATCGGTGTTCGAATTTATATAGCAATTTGAACGCCGACCTGGAATATCGAGCTCGGTCATCGGAATTCGAATTTTTATAGTAATCTGAACGCCGAGCTGGAACACCGAGCTAGGCCATCGGTGTTCGAATTTATATAGCAATTTGAACGCCGACCTGGAATATCGAGCTCCTCCATCGTTATTCTAATTCTATAGTAATCTGAACGCCAACCTGGTACACCGAGCTCGGCCATCGGTGTTCGAATTTATATAGCAATTTGAACGCCGACCTGGAATATCGAGCTCGGTCATCGGAATTCGAATTTTTATAGTAATCTGAACCCCGAGCTGGAACACCGAGCTCGGCCATCGGTGTTCGAATTTATATAGCAATTTGAACGCCGACCTGGAATATCGAGCTCCTCTATCGTTATTCTAATTCTATAGTAATCTGAACGCCGACCTGGTACACCGAACTCGGCCATCGGTGTTCGAATTTTATAGCAATTTGAACGCCGACCTGGAAAATCGAGCTCGTCCATCGGAATTCGAATTATATAGTCATCTGAACGCCGACCTGGTACACCGAGCTCGGCCATCGGTGTTCGAATTTATATAGCAATTTGAACGCCGACCTGGAATATCGAGCTCGGTCATCGGAATTCGAATTTTTATAGTAATCTGAACGCCGAGCTGGAACACCGAGCTCGGCCATCGATGTTCGAATTTATATATCAATTTGAACGCCGACCTGCAATATCGAGCTCGGCCATCGGAATTCGAATTATATAGTAATCTGAACGCCGAACTGGTACACCGAGCTCGGCCATCGGCGTTCGAATTTATATAGCAATTTGAACGCCGACCTGGAATATCGAGCTCGGCCATCGGAATTCGAATTTATATAGTAATCTGAACGCCGACCTGGTACACCGAGCTCGGCCATCGGTGTTCGAATTTATATAGCAATTTGAACGCCGACCTGGAATATCGAGCTCGGTCATCGGAATTCGAATTCTATAGTAATCTGAACGCCGACCTGGTACACCGAGCTCGGCCATCGGTGTTCGAATTTATATAGCAATTTGAACGCCGACCTGGAATATCGAGCTCGTCCATCGTTATTCTAATTCTATAGTAATCTGAACGCCGACCTGGTACACCGAGCTCGGCCATCGGTGTTCGAATTTATATAGCAATTTGAACGCCGACCTGGAAAATCGAGCTCGTCCATCGGAATTCGAATTTATATAGTAATCTGAACGCCGACCTGGTACACCGAGCTCGGCCATCGGAATTCGAATTTATATAGTAATTTGAACGCCGACCTTGTACACCGAGCTCGGCCATCGGAATTCGAATTTATATAGCAATTTGAACGCCGACCTGGAAAATCGAGCTCGTCCATCGGAATTCGAATTCTATAGTAATCTGAACGCCGACCTGGTACACCGAGCTCGGCCATCGGTGTTCGAATTTATATAGCAATTTGAACGCCGACCTGGAATATCGAGCTCGGCCATCGGAATTCGAATTTATATAGCAATCTGAACGCCGACCTGGTACACCGAGCTCGGCCATCGGTGTTCGAATTTTTATAGCAATTTGAACGCCGACATGGAATATCGAGCTCGGCCATCGGTGTCCGAATTTATATAGTAATTTGAACGCCGACCTGAAATATCAAGCTCGGCCATCGGAATTAGAATTTATATAGTAATCTGAGCCCGGTTTTGTCAGGGGAATGAAAAACTCTTGCTGCTCCTGCAAGGCCATAACACCGAGTATTCCTTTGCTCTTGTATGTATCACGGGAGTGGTGGAACTGACGGCCCGAGAAGGTACCGTTCGAGCCCGGTGTTGTCACGGGAATGGAAAACTTGCAGAGAGCCTGTGTCTGCGCCCGGGATTTTGTCACGCACGAAGCCGCAAAGCCACATCACAGAGTGCTAATTTCTTAACGAATAACTTGTATATTTATTTATCCATGTACATTAATTGAAATAACTGACACAATATTAGTAAACGTTATGACATCAAATTGAATGTTCTATTCATTTGCATGCGGATGATTGTATACAATGTTAGAAAATTAATATCTCGCCAGACCGTATGTCAACCGAAATATTAATTTTCGCAGGCTGTGAGTAGAAAATTCAAATTGATGAAAACCTATTACAACATAATTTTCCTGTTAGTATATACCATGCACTTTAAAGACAGAAAATGAACCTTATAGCATTTCGGAAAAGGTGTCAATCTATGCATCCTTGCTACTAGTATATCCTTCCAAGGTGTACTGCTTCACAGAAGTTACTTAAAAAACTAATGCGAGTGGTGTTTACGACAAGTGTAGATCCAGATAACACAGCGCAGGCACTTTGTGCTCTGGTGAGCTAAAAACGGACATTTGCTTGCACCCCCAAACAAACTAAAATACAAGAAATAAAAGATTCAGGTATTTACATACGAGCCGGGTTCTACGAAAACGAACGTCTTTAAATGCTATTTGTAACAAACGAGGTTAAAGATAAGTTTACTCATTCATACTTATATATCTCATTACAATGTATATTGTTTAACCAAAAGTTGTTTCTTAGGAGGTTCTAAAAGTGTTCTGCAAACAGTGTAGATTCAGACAATACAGCGCTGAATAGCAAACTGACCCGACTCTAGACTTTTCACAAAGGACCTTATGAGATTGGCACTGCTCAAATACATTTTAACTCGAAAATGGGGCAGGCAATTAGAAAACCGATCTTCTCGACTTTCAATCCAGCGAAGATCCAGATTAGGCTGCAGTCTGATCAAGATCTTTCATATTCGCTATAAAATTGTCTATGCATTCCTAAAGCTTCTTGAGAAGCACTCTGACCAACAATCGAATTTAAAAAATAGACTTTGAAGTTTATTTCAATTACTCTCACAATCTCCGAATGTCGGTTTTCGTACAACGCAGGGAGAATATCGCGCTGAGCATTTAGCAAATTATGATAATTAAATTCAATCTGCAGGATTTGAACTTTTGAAAACATTGTGTCTAAAGGAGAAATTGATTTTGCTTAGCAATTTTTCCTTTTGCCACACAGTTTTTAATTCTATTCAATAATTTTCTTTCGGTTAAAGAGATTTACCATATATTTGTCTACATGCTTTCAAAGTTGTCTGCTGCAAAATTGGTGTTTATGGGAAAGGGTTAATTAAATTCTTTTTATAATGTACAACACACTAGAAAGACAAAAGTACAGAGTGATGCAGAGTCGAATAATAATGATAAGAATTTGCTCCTTCTCCAGCAATGTTTTGTGCATTGTTTAGAATTTACATGTTTCTTTATTAAAGGTTTAACCCTTTCCCACATACAACAAATCTGCAGCAAGATGACTTTGAATAAATTTAGTCAAAAGTATAGAAACTCTCTATAACTGAAGGAACAACAATTTAAAAAAGTTGAAATATTGTGGCAAAAGGAGAAATTGCTCATTATTAGCAATTTCTCCATTTGTCACAATGCTTTCAAAAGTCGTCTGCTGCAGAGGCGTCAAAAGGTGCCTGCATGAGGAAAAGGGTTAACTCATGTTTTCAAATTTTGTTTAATTACCTTTATTTACTTAAATATAATAAGACACCTCAAGACCAAATAAACATAAAAAACTTTCTGGATTCATAAACAAAATGGATTTTAATTTGGTAGGTGCATCAAAAGGCTTATGTTTGAATGTCTGACAGTGTAAAATATTTTTTGTTATTTGTTTTGGAATCTAAACCATATGTTATGTCGTATAATGTGCAGACAAATTACTTGGCTAAAAGCTCTATTATAATGGCTATATAGCCGATTGCGAAGGTAAACAAAAGCAGAGCAGCAGTAGCAATTCAACCAACCAATCTTAATTCAGGTGTGTGAAGTTAGCGCGTAGATCGTAGATCGTAGCTCAACCAAAAATGTAATTGGCTGACCTGGGTCGTAGATCGTAGCTCAACCACTTTAAAAACATTGCGAATTGGTTGTGCTGGGTCGTAGATCGTAGCTCAACCACTACACAAACATTCAGAATTGGTTGAGCTGGGTCGTAGATCGTAGCCCAACCACTTTAAAAACATTGCGAATTGGTTGTGCTGGGTAGTAGATCGTAGCTCAACCACTACAAAAACATTCAGAATTGGTTGAGCTGGGTCGTAGATCGTAGCTCAACCATTTTAAAAACATTGCGAATTGGTTGTGCTGGGTCGTAGATCGTAGCTCAACCACTACAAAAACATTTTGAATTGGTTGAGCTGGGTCGTAGATCGTAGCTCAACCACTTAAAAACATTGCAACTTGGTTGTGCTGGGTCGTAGATCGTAGCTCAACCATTAGAAAAACATTCTGAATTGGCTGACCTGGGTCGTAGATCGTAGCTCAACCATTTTAAAAACATTGCGAATTGGTTGTGCTGGGTCGTAGATCGTAGCTCAACCACTACAAAAACATTCAGAATTGGTTGAGCTGGGTCGTAGATCGTAGCTCAACCATTTTAAAAACATTGCGAATTGGTTGTGCTGGGTCGTAGATCGTAGCTCAAACACTACAAAAACATTCAGAATTGGTTGAGCTGGGTCGTAGATCGTAGCTCAACCATTTTAAAAACATTGCGAATTGGTTGTGCTGGGTCGTATATCGTAGCTCAACCACTACAAAAACATTCAGAATTGGTTGAGCTGGGTCGTAGATCGTAGCTCAACCACTTTAAAAACCTTGCGAATTGGTTGTGCTGGGTCGTAGATCGTAGCTCAACCACTTTAAAAACATTGTGAATTAGTTGTGCTGGGTCGTAGATCGTAGCTCAACCACTACAAAAACATTGAGAATTGGTTGAGCTGGGTCGTAGATCGTAGCTCAACCACTTAAAAACATTGCGAATTGGTTGTGCTGGGTCGTAGATCGTAGCTCAACCACTACAAAAACATTCAGAATTGGTTGAGCTGGGTCGTAGATCGTAGCTCAACCACTTTAAAAACATTGCGAATTGGTTGTGCTGGGTCGTAGATCGTAGCTCAACCACTACAAAAACATTCAGAATTAGTTGAGCTGGGTCGTAGATCGTAGCTCAACCACTTTAAAAACATTCTGAATTGGTTGTGCTGGGTCGTAGATCGTAGCTCAACCACTTTAAAAACATTGTGAATTGGTTGTGCTGGGTCGTAGATCGTAGCTCAACCACTACAAAAACATTCAGAATTGGTTGAGCTGGGTCGTAGATCGTAGCTCAACCACTTAAAACATTGCGAATTGGTTGTGCTGGGTCATAGATCGTAGCTCAACCACTACAAAAACATTGAGAATTGGTTGAGCTGGGTCGTAGATCGTAGCTCAACCACTTAAAAAAATGCGAATTGGTTGTGCTGGGTCGTAGATAGTAGCTCAACCACTACGTTGAGCTGGGTCGTAGATCGTAGCTCAACCACTTAAAAAAATGCGAATTGGTTGTGCTGGGTCGTAGATCGTAGCTCAACCACTTTAAAATCATTGCGAATTGGTTGTGCTGGGTCGTAGATCGTAGCTCAACCACTAGAAAAACATTCTGAATTGGCTGACCTGGGTCGTAGATCGTAGCTCAACCACTTTAAAAACATTGCGAATTGGTTGTGCTAGGTCGTAGATCGTAGCTCAACCACTAGAAAAACATTCTGCATTGGCTGACCTGGGTCGTAGATCGTAGCTCAACCACTTTAAAAACATTCTGAATTGGCTGACCTGGGTCGTAGATCGTAGCTCAACCACTTAAAAAACATTGCGAATTGGCTGATCTGGGTCGTAGATCGTAGCTCAACCACTTAGAAACATTGCGAATTGGTTGTGCTGTGTCGTAGATCGTAGCTCAACCACTACAAAAACATTCTGAATTGGCTGACCTGGGTCGTAGATCGTAGCTCAACCACTTTCAAAACATTCTGAATTGGCTGACCTGGGTCGTAGATCGTATCTCAACCACTTTAAAAACATTGCGAATTGGCTGACCTGGGTCGTAGATCGTATCTCAACCACTTTAAAAACATTGCGAATTGGTTGTGGTAGGTCGTAGATCGTAGCTCAACCACTAGAAAAACATTGCGAATTGGCTGACCTGGGTCGTAGATCGTATCTCAACCACTTTAAAAACATTGCGAATTGGTTGTGGTAGGTCGTAGATCGTAGCTCAACCACTAGAAAAACATTCTGCATTGGCTGACCTGGGTCGTTGATCGTAGCTCAACCACTTTAAAAACATTCTGAATTGGCTGACCTGGGTCGTAGATCGTAGCTCAACCACTTAAAAAACATTGCGAATTGGTTCAGCTGTGTCGTAGATCGTAGCCCAACCACTACAAAAACATTCTGAATTGGCTGACCTGGGTCGTAGATCGTAGCTCAACCACTTTCAAAACATTCTGAATTGGCTGACCTGGGTCGTAGATCGTATCTCAACCACTTTAAAAACATTGCGAATTGGCTGACCTGGGTCGTAGATCGTATCTCAACCACTTTAAAAACATTGCGAATTGGTTGTGGTAGGTCGTAGATCGTAGCTCAACCACTAGAAAAACATTGCGAATTGGCTGACCTGAGTCGTAGATCGTATCTCAACCACTTTCAAAACATTGCGAATTGGTTGTGGTAGGTCGTAGATCGTAGCCCAACCACTAGAAAAACATTCTGCATTGGCTGACCTGGGTCGTTGATCGTAGCTCAACCACTTTAAAAACATTCTGAATTGGCTGACCTGGGTCGTAGATCGTAGCTCAACCACTTAAAAAACATTGCGAATTGGTTCAGCTGGGTCGTAGATCGTAGCCCAACCACTTAAAAACATTGCGAATTGGTTGTGCTGGGTCGTAGATCGTAGCTCAACCACTACAAAAACATTCTGAATTGGCTGACCTGGGTCGTAGATCGTAGCTCATCCACTTTCAAAACATTCTGAATTGGCTGACCTGGGTCGTAGATCGTAGCTCAACCACTTTAAAAACATTTTGAATTGGCTGACCTGGGTCGTAGATCGTAGCTCAACCACTTTAAAAACAGTGCGAATTGGTTGTGCTGGGTCGTAGATCGTAGCTCAACCACTACAAAAACATTCTGAATTGGCTGACCTGGGTCGTAGATCGTAGCTCATCCACTTTCAAAACATTCTGAATTGGCTGACCTGGGTCGTAGATCGTAGCTCAACCACTTTAAAAACATTTTGAATTGGCTGACCTGGGTCGTAGATCGTAGCTCAACCACTTTAACAACATTGCGAATTGGTTGTGCTGGGTCGTAGATCGTAGCACAACCACTAGAAAAAACATTCTGAATTGGCTGACCTGGGTCATAGATCGTAGCTCAACCACTTTAAAAACATTCTGAATTGGCTGACCTGGGTCGTAGATCGTAGCTCAACCACTTAAAAAACATTGCGAATTGGCTGATCTGGGTCGTAGATCGTAGCTCAACCACTTAGAAACATTGCGAATTGGTTGTGCTGTGTCGTAGATCGTAGCTCAACCACTACAAAAACATTCTGAATTGGCTGACCTGGGTCGTAGATCGTAGCTCAACCACTTTCAAAACATTCTGAATTGGCTGACCTGGGTCGTAGATCGTATCTCAACCACTTTAAAAACATTGCGAATTGGCTGACCTGGGTCGTAGATCGTATCTCAACCACTTTAAAAACATTGCGAATTGGTTGTGGTAGGTCGTAGATCGTAGCTCAACCACTAGAAAAACATTGCGAATTGGCTGACCTGGGTCGTAGATCGTATCTCAACCACTTTAAAAACATTGCGAATTGGTTGTGGTAGGTCGTAGATCGTAGCTCAACCACTAGAAAAACATTCTGCATTGGCTGACCTGGGTCGTTGATCGTAGCTCAACCACTTTAAAAACATTCTGAATTGGCTGACCTGGGTCGTAGATCGTAGCTCAACCACTTAAAAAACATTGCGAATTGGTTCAGCTGTGTCGTAGATCGTAGCCCAACCACTACAAAAACATTCTGAATTGGCTGACCTGGGTCGTAGATCGTAGCTCAACCACTTTCAAAACATTCTGAATTGGCTGACCTTGGTCGTAGATCGTATCTCAACCACTTTAAAAACATTGCGAATTGGCTGACCTGGGTCGTAGATCGTATCTCAACCACTTTAAAAACATTGCGAATTGGTTGTGGTAGGTCGTAGATCGTAGCTCAACCACTAGAAAAACATTGCGAATTGGCTGACCTGGGTCGTAGATCGTATCTCAACCACTTTCAAAACATTGCGAATTGGTTGTGGTAGGTCGTAGATCGTAGCTCAACCACTAGAAAAACATTCTGCATTGGCTGACCTGGGTCGTTGATCGTAGCTCAACCACTTTAAAAACATTCTGAATTGGCTGACCTGGGTCGTAGATCGTAGCTCAACCACTTAAAAAACATTGCGAATTGGTTCAGCTGGGTCGTAGATCGTAGCCCAACCACTTAAAAACATTGCGAATTGGTTGTGCTGGGTCGTAGATCGTAGCTCAACCACTACAAAAACATTCTGAATTGGCTGACCTGGGTCGTAGATCGTAGCTCATCCACTTTCAAAACATTCTGAATTGGCTGACCTGGGTCGTAGATCGTAGCTCAACCACTTTAAAAACATTTTGAATTGGCTGACCTGGGTCGTAGATCGTAGCTCAACCACTTTAAAAACAGTGCGAATTGGTTGTGCTGGGTCGTAGATCGTAGCTCAACCACTACAAAAACATTCTGAATTGGCTGACCTGGGTCGTAGATCGTAGCTCATCCACTTTCAAAACATTCTGAATTGGCTGACCTGGGTCGTAGATCGTAGCTCAACCACTTTAAAAACATTTTGAATTGGCTGACCTGGGTCGTAGATCGTAGCTCAACCACTTTAACAACATTGCGAATTGGTTGTGCTGGGTCGTAGATCGTAGCACAACCACTAGAAAAAACATTCTGAATTGGCTGACCTGGGTCATAGATCGTAGCTCAACCACTTTAAAAACATTCTGAATTGGCTGACCTGGGTCGTAGATCGTAGATCGTAGATTCCCACTGACACGTAATGCAGAGTATACGCATGCATATAAAACATATATACATACCATACACACGCAAACACAGAACAAAACATGTCAGTAAGGATGTCCTTCGTAGTTGACCCGGACAGTCCCACTGACATGTAATGCAGAGTATACTCATGCATATAAAACATGTATTGTTCTGTGTCCCGTGAAAAAAAAAAAAAAAGGGTTTCACTCCATTGTGAAATGTTCGTGCTTCGACTGCCTTGACTAAGGCCTCTACGACCAAGTGCTCCCTTTAAATTACGCGGTAAACTCGAGTAGAAATTCGACTTACGGCCCTGGTAGCTGTCCCGTGAAAAAAAAAAAAAAGTGTTCCACTCCATTGTGAAATGTTCGTGCTTCGACTGCCTTGACTAAGGCCTCTATGACGGAGTGCTCCCTTTAAATTACGCGGTAAACTCGGGTAGAAATTCGACTTACGGCCCTGGTAGCTGTCTCGTGAAAAAAAAAAAAAAAGTGTTCCACTCCATTGTGAAATGTTCGGGCTTCGACTGCCTTGACTCCCTTTAAATTACGCGGTAAATTCAGGTAGAAATTCGACTTACGGCCCTGGTAGCTGTCACGTGAAAAAAAGAAAAAAAAGTGTTCCACTCCATTGTGAAATGTTCGAGCTTCGACTGCCTTGATTAAGGCCTCTATGACGGAGTGCTCCCTTTAAATTACGCGGTAAACTCGGGTAGAAATTCCACTTACGGCCCTGGTAGCTGTCTCGTGAAAAAAAAAGTGTTCCACTCCATTGTGAAATGTTCGGGCTTCGACTGCCTTGACTCCCTTTAAATTACGCGGTAAATTCAGGTAGAAATTCGACTTACGGCTCTGGTAGCTGTCACGTGAAAAAAAGAAAAAAAAGTGTTCCACTTCATTGTGAAATGTTCGGGCTTCGACTGCCTTGACTAAGGCCTATAGGACGGAGTGCTCCCTATAAATTACGAGGGTAGAAATTCCACTTACGGCCCTGGTAGCTGTCCCGTGAAAAAAAAAGTGTTCCACTCCATTGTGAAATGATCAGTCTTCGACTGCCTTGACTAAGGCCTCTATGACGGAATGCTCCCTTTAAATTACGCGGTAAACTCGGGTACGGCCCTGGTAGCTGTCCCGTGAAAAAATAAAATGTGTTCCACTCCATTGTGAAATATTGGTCTTCGACTGCCTTGACTAAGGCCTCTATGACGAGTGCTCCCTTTAAATTAGGCGGTAAACTCGGGTAGAAATTCCACTTACGGCCCTGGTAGCTGTCTCGTGAAAAAAAAAAAAAAGTGTTCCACTCCATTGTGAAATGTTCGTGCTTCGACTGCCTTGACTAAGGCCTCTATGACGGAGTGCTCCCTTTAAATTACGCGGTAAACTCGGGTAGAAATTCGACTTACGGCCCTGGTAGCTGTCCCGTGAAAAAAAAAAAAAAGTGTTCCACTCCATTGTGAAATGTTCGTGCTTCGACTGCCTTGACTAAGGCCTCTATGACGAAGTGCTCCCTTTAAATTACGCGGTAAACTCGGGTAGAAATTCGACTTACGGCCCTGGTAGCTGTCCCGTGAAAAATAAATAAAAAGTGTTCCACTCCATTGTGAAATGTTCGGGCTTCGACTGCCTTGACTAAGGCCTCTAGTACCGAGTGCTCCCTTTAAATTATGCGGTAAATTCGGGTAGAAAGTCGACTTACGGCCCTGGTAGCTGTCCGTGAAAAAAAAAACAAAAAAAGTGTTCCACTCCATTGTGAAATGTTCCGGCTTCGACTGCCTTGATTAAGGCCTCTAGGACGAAGTGCCCCCTTTAAATTACGCGGTAAACTCGGGTACGGCCCTGGTAGCTGTCCCGTGAAAAAATAAAAATGTGTTCCACTCCATTGTGAAATGTTCGGTCTTCGACTGCCTTGACTAAGGCCTCTATGACGGAGTGCTCCCTTTAAATTACGCGGTAAATTCAGGTAGAAATTCGACTTACGGCCCTGGTAGCTGTCACGTGAAAAAAAGGAAAAAAAGTGTTCCACTCCATTGTGAAATGTTCGGGCTTCGACTGCCTTGACTAAGGCCTCTAGTACCGAGTGCTCCTTTAAATTAGGCGGTAAATTCGGGTAGAAATTCGACTTACGGCCCTGGTAGCTGTCCCGTGAAAAAAAAAAAAAAAGTGTTCCACTCCATTGTGAAATGTTCGTGCTTCGACTGCCTTGACTAAGGCCTCTATGACGGAGTGCTCCCTTTAAATTACGCGGTAAACTCGGGTAGAAATTCGACTTACGGCCCTGGTAGCTGTCCCGTGAAAAAAAAATAAAAAAAGTTTTCCACTCCATTGTGAAATGTTCGTGCTTCGACTGCCTTGACTAAGGCCTCTATGACTGACGGAGTGCTCCCTTTAAATTACGCGGGTAGAAATTCCACTTACGGCCCTGGTAGCTGTCCCGTGAAAAAAAAAAAAAAAGTGTTCCACTCCATTGTGAAATGCTCGGGCTTCGACTGCCTTGACTAAGGCCTCTACAGAACAAAACATGTCAGTAAGGATGTCCTTCGTAGTTGACACGGACATTCCTTCTGACACGTAATGCAGAGTATACGCATGCATATAAAACATATATACATACCATACACACGCACACAGATAACAAAACATGTCCGTAAGGATATCCTTCGTAGTTGACCTGGACATTCCCACTGACACGTAATGCAGAGTATACGCATGTATATATAACATATATACATACCATACACACGCAAACACAGAACAAAACATGTCAGTAAGGATATCCTTCGTAGTTGACCCGGACATTCCCACTGACACGTAATGCAGAGTATACGCATGTATATAAAACATATATACATACCATACACACGCAAACACAGAACAAAACATGTCAGTAAGGATGTCCTTCGTAGTTGACCTGGACATCCCCACTGACACGTAATGCAGAGCAAACACAGAACAAAACATGTCAGTGAGGATGTCCTTAGTAGTTAACACGGACATGCAATGCAAAGCATACGTCTGCATATGGACACATATACATGTATATATAAAACATTGTATACCCATATAAGTGATGTGATATCCATGAAAACAATCTGGGAACAGTAAGAGTCACTCTTGGGGAGAGAAAATATCCTTTTCTCAAATTGTTATCAAGATATATTACAAGACGAATTTGATGCAGAGCATCAAAGGACGCCGCGCATGATTTTGAAGCATGACTTAAAGGAAGCAGATGTAGTTCAGTACATTTAAATAACGTGTGAAAACAGACAGGATGTAAATATTTCCAACAAGAAGGCCAAATGTCCCTTTATCATAACCAAAAAGGCCAAGATGTGCCTATATTGCTCACCTGGCTACCATAGCCTATAATAAAAGGTTACCATACAACATGAAGTTTCTTAATTTTTTACCAATACACGGTTTCAAATCTGCTCTAACTAGATCAATTAGATAAAAAAAACATCACATAGGTGCTTAAATATTAACATGTAATGTCTCTAGTTATAAATTAAGTGTGACACAAGCTTTGGAAGGAGAGGGTGAAGTATATTCTCCTTCGTGTTTATCAGAAGTATGATAACAACAAGAGGCCCAAGAGGGCCAGTATCGCTCCACTGCCAATTAAATCTTCAAACAGTCCCGCGCCCTGGTTGCCATGTTTTTTACCAATCAACATGGCTTGAAGGAATCTGATAGAGGGTCATATATATATATATAAAAGATTTTTTAAGTTTTCACTATAACCATATTATAAGGCAAAAATAGCTCTGCCCTCTGGCGGCCATAGTTTTCGACCAATCAACTTGGCTCGAAAAAATCTGAAAGAAGGTCACCCAAGCAACATTTCTACACAATTATTTGAAAATCGGCCTGATACCTACGGAGGAGAAGAAGATTTTTTAAATCTTCACTACTACACAATTATTTGAAAATCGGCCTGATACCTACGGAGGAGAAGAAGATTTTTTAAGTCTTCATTGTTTTTTCTTTCGGAAACCAGAATTTTGCATGGATCCCAAACAGTTTGAGGAACTAAGGAGAGATCATTGAGAGGATACTTCCTATGAAGTTTCATCCTAATTGGTCCAGTGGTTAGGTAGGAGAAACAGTTTGAAGCAAAACGTTTACGGACGGACGCACGCATGCACGCACGTACGTCCAAAAGGCGTTTGTTGGGTGTTTTCCTTTGATGTTCTCTTGTTGGGTATACCCAACAAGCACATGGTTTATTCCGTAATTATCCCCCCTTTACGGAATAAATAGCAATAATATGTTAATTAGATACCCATAACACAATTGTATAAAAAAAAACACTAATCAAAGTGTCTTATAAGGGTGGTGGCTGGGGTTTACGAAAAAACACTATCCAACAAGATTACTCTCGTAAGTACGCACTCACGCACGCACGAACGCAGGACGGACGATTCCCCATGACATAAGCTCGACTGGCTTTCAGCCAGTGGAGTTAAAAACGGAAGTATATAAACAAAAAATACGATATCGCAAATTTCTGAGATAACGAGAAAAAAAATATATCAAAAAAAATAATCGAGAAATCGAAATGTTCGAACATATTGATATCTTTTTTTTTTTTTTTTTTTTTTTTCGATATCTCGAACTTTCCGATATCTCGAACTTTTCGAAAAAGAAAATTATATTTTTTTTCGATATCTCGAACTTACCAATTTTTTTCCATATTTGTTTCGATATCTCGAACTTTCCGATATCTCGAAATTTTCGGTATCTCGAACTTGTCGATATCTCGTACTTGTCGATATCTCGAACTTTCCGATAAAGTTCGAGATATCGAGAAAAAAAAAAAAAAGATATCGAAAAGTTATTGGAAAGTTCGAGATATCGAGAAGAAAAAAAACAAAAAAAAAACAACAAAAAAAAAAAAAAAAAAAACGAGATATCGGAAAGTTCGAGATATCGGAAAGTTCGAGATATCGAAAGTTCGAGATATTGGAAATTTCGAGATATCGAAAGTTTCGAGATATCGATATGTTCGATTTGCCAATAAATGTTCAAGTTAAAAACATTCGTTTTATCAATGTATTCGAGATATCGATGTGTTCGAGTCATCGGTATGTTCGAGATATCGATATGTTCGAGTTATCAATATGTTCAAGTTATTTGACCAATAAGACATTCGTTTTTTGCGTGTACAATGACCTCAGACAAATTTCGTACCTAAACCTCTTAATTTGCGAATGTCTAATCGAATGTCTAATGTCTAACTGATCAATTAGACATTCGTTTTTTTAATGTACATTGATCTCAGATGAATTTGGTACATAAATCTCTTAATTTGCGAATGTCTAATCGAATGTCTAATGTCTAATTGACCAATTAGACATTCGTTTTTTTAATGTACATTGATCTCTGATTAATTTGGTACCTAAATCTCTTAATTTGCGAATGTCTAATCGAATGTCTAATGTCTAACTGATCAATTAGACATTCGTTTTTTGAATGTACAATGATCTCCGACGAATTTGGGTTATAGATCTTGTAATTTGCGAATGTCTAATTGAATGTCTAATGTCGAATTAGACATTCGATATTTAACATTTGCGATTTTTCTGAATGTCTAATTGAATGTATAATGTCTAATTAGACATTCGATAATCAAAATTAGCGAATGTCTAATCGAATGTCTAACGTCTAATTAGACATTCGAATATTTTTTTTGAATGTCTAATGTCTAACGTCTAATGCTCTGCCAACTTCACACACTTTTATAAATAGGCAAAAACATCCGGCGAATTTTGGGCCCGTAAACTAAACAATTAAAAACGCGTAGCCTAGAAAGTTTGGGAAAAGTGAACTTTTTCTCTGAGCTTTGATGAATTGGGTCAGGGCCGTAAACCAAACAATCAAAAACAGCGTAGCCTAGACAGTTGGGGAAAAGTTATTAAATACAAATTAAATATGTATACAGTGTTGTAATAACGGTAGAAGACAAACGTATTTTGTATCTTGTTGTTTCTTAAATCAGTTAATACAATTTATTGATTCATAAAGGTTGTTTTTTTCAATCAAACAACAGAGGTTTTTTTAACAATAATAACATTGGTTTCTCCCTTTTCGATTACGTCACCCCATGGTACAAAATTAAAACCTATCCCATACTGACGCCGCGCTCCCACGCGGCGTCAAAAATATGTCACATGCTCATTTACCAGGGACGGATCAAATATAGTATATGCATGACTAAATGGTGTTCTAGTGGTTGAGCTACGATTTACGACCCAGCTCAACCAAGCTCGGCGTTCAGATTACTATATATATTCGAATTCCGATGGCCGAGCTAGATATTCCAGGTCGGCGTTCAAATTGTTATATAAATTCGAACACCGATGGCCGAGCTCGGTGTACCAGGTCGGCGTTCAGATTACTATATGAATTTGAATTCCGATGGCCGAGCTCGATATTCCAGGTCGGCGTTCAAATTGATATATAAATTCGAACAGCGATGGCCGAGCTCGGTGTTCCAGGTCGGCGTTCAGATTACTATATAAATTCGAATTCCGATGGCCGAGCTCGATATTCCAGGTCGGCGTTCAAATTGATATATAAATTCGAACACCGATGGCCGAGCTCGGTGTTCCAGGTCGGCGTTCAGATTACTTTAGAATTCGAATTCCGATGGCCGAGCTCGATATTCCAGGTCGGCGTTCAAATTGCTATATAAATTCGAACACCGATGGCCGAGCTCGATGTACCAGGTCGGCGTTCAGATTACAATATAATTCGAATTCCGAAGACCGAGCTCGATATTCCAGGTCGGCGTTCAAATTGCTATATAAATTCGAACACCGATGGCCGAGCTCGGTGTACCAGGTCGGCGTTCAGATTACTATAGAATTAGGATAACGATGGACGAGCTCGATATTCCAGGTCGGCGTTCAAATTGCTATATAAATTCGAACACCGATGGCCGAGCTCGGTGTTCCAGCTCGGCGTTCAGATTACTATAAAAATTCGAATTCCGATGACCGAGCTCGATATTCCAGGTCGGCGTTCAAATTGCTTTATAAATTCGAACACCGATGGCCGAGCTTGATATTCCAGGTCGGCGTTCAAATTGCTATATAAAGTCGAACACCGATGGCCGAGCTAGGTGTACCAGGTCGGCGTTCAGATTACTATATAATTCAAATTCCGATGACCGAGCTCGATATTCCAGGTCGGCTTAAAAATTGCTGTATAAATTCGAACACCGATGGCCGAGCTCGGTGTTCCAGGTCGGCGTTCAGATTACTTTAGAATTCGAATTCCGATGGCCGAGCTCGATATTCCAGGTCGGCGTTCAAATTGCTATATAAATTCGAACACCGATGGCCGAGCTCGATGTACCAGATCGGCGTTCAGATTACAATATAATTCGAATTCCGAAGACCGAGCTCGATATTCCAGGTCGGCGTTCAAATTGCTATATAAATTCGAACACCGATGGCCGAGCTCGGTGTACCAGGTCGGCGTTCAGATTACTATAAAAGTTCGAATTCCGATGGCCGAGCTCGATATTCCAGGTCGGCGTTCAAATTGATATATAAAGTCGAACACCGATGGCCGAGCTGGATATTCCAGGTCGGCGTTCAAATGACTATATATATTCGAACACCGATGGCCGAGCTCGGTGTACCAGGTCGGCGTTCAGATTACTATATAAATTCGAATTCCGATGGCCGAGCTCGATATTCCAGGTCGGCGTTCAAATTGCTATATAAATTCGAACATCGATGGCCGAGCTCGGTGTACCAGGTCTGCGTTCAGATTACTATAGAATTAGAATAACGATGGAGGAGCTCGATATTCCAGGTCGGCGTTCAAATTGCTATATAAATTCGAACACCGATGGCCGAGCTCGGTGTTCCAGCTCGGCGTTCAGATTACTATAAAAATTCGAATTCCGATGACCGAGCTCGATATTCCAGGTCGGCGTTCAAATTGCTATATAAATTCGAACACCGATGGCCGAGCTCGGTGTACCAGGTTGGCGTTCAGATTACTATAGAATTAGAAAAACGATGGACGAGCTCGATATTCCAGGTCGGCGTTCAAATTGCTATATAAATTCGAACACCGATGGCCGAGCTCGGTGTACCAGGTCGGCGTTCAGATTACTATAGAATTAGAAAAACGATGGACGAGCTCGATATTCCAGGTCGGCGTTCAAATTGCTATATAAATTCGAACACCGATGGCCGAGCTCGGTGTACCAGGTCGGCGTTCAGATTACTATAGAATTCGAATTCCGATGACCGAGCTCGATATTCCAGGTCGGCGTTCAAATTGCTATATAAATTCGAACACCGATGGCCGAGCTCGATGTACCAGATCGGCGTTCAGATTACAATATAATTCGAATTCCGAAGACCGAGCTCGATATTCCAGGTCGGCGTTCAAATTGCTATATAAATTCGAACACCGATGGCCGAGCTCGGTGTACCAGGTCGGCGTTCAGATTACTATAAAAGTTCGAATTCCGATGGCCGAGCTCGATATTCCAGGTCGGCGTTCAAATTGATATATAAAGTCGAACACCGATGGCCGAGCTGGATATTCCAGGTCGGCGTTCAAATGACTATATATATTCGAACACCGATGGCCGAGCTCGGTGTACCAGGTCGGCGTTCAGATTACTATATAAATTCGAATTCCGATGGCCGAGCTCGATATTCCAGGTCGGCGTTCAAATTGCTATATAAATTCGAACGCCGATGGCCGAGCTCGGTGTACCAGGTCGGCGTTCAGATTACTATATAATTCGAATTCCGATGGCCGAGCTCGATATTGCAGGTCGGCGTTCAAATTGATATATAAATTCGAACATCGATGGCCGAGCTCGGTGTACCAGGTCTGCGTTCAGATTACTATAGAATTAGAATAACGATGGAGGAGCTCGATATTCCAGGTCGGCGTTCAAATTGCTATATAAATTCGAACACCGATGGCCGAGCTCGGTGTTCCAGCTCGGCGTTCAGATTACTATAAAAATTCGAATTCCGATGACCGAGCTCGATATTCCAGGTCGGCGTTCAAATTGCTATATAAATTCGAACACCGATGGCCGAGCTCGGTGTACCAGGTCGGCGTTCAGATTACTATAGAATTAGAAAAACGATGGACGAGCTCGATATTCCAGGTCGGCGTTCAAATTGCTATATAAATTCGAACACCGATGGCCGAGCTCAGTGTACCAGGTCGGCGTTCAGATTACTATAGAATTCGAATTCCGATGACCGAGCTCGATATTCCAGGTCGGCGTTCAAATTGCTATATAAATTCGAACACCGATGGCCGAGCTCGATGTACCAGGTCGGCGTTCAGATTACAATATAATTCGAATTCCGAAGACCGAGCTCGATATTCCAGGTCGGCGTTCAAATTGCTATATAAATTCGAACACCGATGGCCGAGCTCGGTGTACCAGGTCGGCGTTCAGATTACTATAGAATTAGGATAACGATGGACGAGCTCGATATTCCAGGTCGGCGTTCAAATTGCTATATAAATTCGAACACCGATGGCCGAGCTCGGTGTTCCAGCTCGGCGTTCAGATTACTATAAAAATTCGAATTCCGATGACCGAGCTCGATATTCCAGGTCGGCGTTCAAATTGCTTTATAAATTCGAACACCGATGGCCGAGCTTGATATTCCAGGTCGGCGTTCAAATTGCTATATAAAGTCGAACACCGATGGCCGAGCTAGGTGTACCAGGTCGGCGTTCAGATTACTATATAATTCAAATTCCGATGACCGAGCTCGATATTCCAGGTCGGCTTAAAAATTGCTGTATAAATTCGAACACCGATGGCCGAGCTCGGTGTACCAGGTCGGCGTTCAGATTACTATAGAATTAGAAAAACGATGGACGAGCTCGATATTCCAGGTCGGCGTTCAAATTGCTATATAAATTCGAACACCGATGGCCGAGCTCAGTGTACCAGGTCGGCGTTCAGATTACTATAGAATTCGAATTCCGATGACCGAGCTCGATATTCCAGGTCGGCGTTCAAATTGCTATATAAATTCGAACACCGATGGCCGAGCTCGGTGTACCAGGTCGGCGTTCAGATTACTATAGAATTCGAATTCCGATGGACGAGCTCGATATTCCAGGTCGGCGTTCAAATTGCTATAAAAATTCGAACACCGATGGCCGAGCTCGGTGTACCAGGTCGGCGTTCAGATTACTATAGAGTTAGGATAACGATGGACGAGCTCGATATTCCAGGTCGGCGTTCAAATTGCTATATAAATTCGAACACCGATGGCCGAGCTCGGTGTTCCAGCTCGGCGTTCAGATTACTATAAAAATTCGAATTCCGATGACCGAGCTCGATATTCCAGGTCGGCGTTCAAATTGCTATATAAATTCGAACACCGATGGCCGAGCTCGGTGTTCCAGCTCGGCGTTCAGATTACTATAAAAATTCGAATTCCGATGACCGAGCTCGATATTCCAGGTCGGCGTTCAAATTGCTATATAAATTCGAACACCGATGGCCGAGCTCGGTGTACCAGGTCGGCGTTCAGATTACTATAGAATTAGAATAACGATGGAGGAGCTCGATATTCCAGGTCGGCGTTCAAATTGCTATATAAATTCGAACACCGATGGCCGAGCTCGGTGTTCCAGCTCGGCGTTCAGATTACTATAAAAATTCGAATTCCGATGACCGAGCTCGATATTCCAGGTCGGCGTTCAAATTGCTATATAAATTCGAACACCGATGGCCGAGCTGGGTGTACCAGGTCGGCGTTCAGATTACTATAGAATTCGAATTCCGATGGACGAGCTCGATTTTCCAGGTCGGCGTTCAAATTGCTATATAAATTCGAACACCGATGGCCGAGCTCGGTGTACCAGGTCGGCGTTCAGATTACTATAGAATTAGAAAAACGATGGACGAGCTCGATATTCCAGGTCGGCGTTCAAATTGCTATATAAATTCGAACACCGATGGCCGAGCTCGGTGTACCAGGTCGGCGTTCAGATTACTATAGAATTCGAATTCCGATGACCGAGCTCGATATTCCAGGTCGGCGTTCAAATTGCTATATAAATTCGAACACCGATGGCCGAGCTCGGTGTACCAGGTCGGCGTTCAGATTACTATAGAATTAGAAAAACGATGGACGAGCTCGATATTCCAGGTCGGCGTTCAAATTGCTATATAAATTCGAACACCGATGGCCGAGCTCGGTGTACCAGGTCGGCGTTCAGATTACTATAGAATTCGAATTCCGATGACCGAGCTCGATATTCCAGGTCGGCGTTCAAATTGCTATATAAATTCGAACACCGATGGCCGAGCTCGATGTACCAGATCGGCGTTCAGATTACAATATAATTCGAATTCCGAAGACCGAGCTCGATATTCCAGGTCGGCGTTCAAATTGCTATATAAATTCGAACACCGATGGCCGAGCTCGGTGTACCAGGTCGGCGTTCAGATTACTATAAAAGTTCGAATTCCGATGGCCGAGCTCGATATTCCAGGTCGGCGTTCAAATTGATATATAAAGTCGAACACCGATGGCCGAGCTGGATATTCCAGGTCGGCGTTCAAATGACTATATATATTCGAACACCGATGGCCGAGCTCGGTGTACCAGGTCGGCGTTCAGATTACTATATAAATTCGAATTCCGATGGCCGAGCTCGATATTCCAGGTCGGCGTTCAAATTGCTATATAAATTCGAACGCCGATGGCCGAGCTCGGTGTACCAGGTCGGCGTTCAGATTACTATATAATTCGAATTCCGATGGCCGAGCTCGATATTGCAGGTCGGCGTTCAAATTGATATATAAATTCGAACATCGATGGCCGAGCTCGGTGTACCAGGTCTGCGTTCAGATTACTATAGAATTAGAATAACGATGGAGGAGCTCGATATTCCAGGTCGGCGTTCAAATTGCTATATAAATTCGAACACCGATGGCCGAGCTCGGTGTTCCAGCTCGGCGTTCAGATTACTATAAAAATTCGAATTCCGATGACCGAGCTCGATATTCCAGGTCGGCGTTCAAATTGCTATATCAATTCGAACACCGATGGCCGAGCTCGGTGTACCAGGTCGGCGTTCAGATTACTATAGAATTAGAAAAACGATGGACGAGCTCGATATTCCAGGTCGGCGTTCAAATTGCTATATAAATTCGAACACCGATGGCCGAGCTCAGTGTACCAGGTCGGCGTTCAGATTACTATAGAATTCGAATTCCGATGACCGAGCTCGATATTCCAGGTCGGCGTTCAAATTGCTATATAAATTCGAACACCGATGGCCGAGCTCGGTGTACCAGGTCGGCGTTCAGATTACTATAGAATTCGAATTCCGATGGACGAGCTCGATATTCCAGGTCGGCGTTCAAATTGCTATAAAAATTCGAACACCGATGGCCGAGCTCGGTGTACCAGGTCGGCGTTCAGATTACTATAGAGTTAGGATAACGATGGACGAGCTCGATATTCCAGGTCGGCGTTCAAATTGCTATATAAATTCGAACACCGATGGCCGAGCTCGGTGTTCCAGCTCGGCGTTCAGATTACTATAAAAATTCGAATTCCGATGACCGAGCTCGATATTCCAGGTCGGCGTTCAAATTGCTATATAAATTCGAACACCGATGGCCGAGCTCGGTGTTCCAGCTCGGCGTTCAGATTACTATAAAAATTCGAATTCCGATGACCGAGCTCGATATTCCAGGTCGGCGTTCAAATTGCTATATAAATTCGAACACCGATGGCCGAGCTCGGTGTACCAGGTCGGCGTTCAGATTACTATAGAATTAGAATAACGATGGAGGAGCTCGATATTCCAGGTCGGCGTTCAAATTGCTATATAAATTCGAACACCGATGGCCGAGCTCGGTGTTCCAGCTCGGCGTTCAGATTACTATAAAAATTCGAATTCCGATGACCGAGCTCGATATTCCAGGTCGGCGTTCAAATTGCTATATAAATTCGAACACCGATGGCCGAGCTCGGTGTACCAGGTCGGCGTTCAGATTACTATAGAATTCGAATTCCGATGGACGAGCTCGATTTTCCAGGTCGGCGTTCAAATTGCTATATAAATTCGAACACCGATGGCCGAGCTCGGTGTACCAGGTCGGCGTTCAGATTACTATAGAATTAGAAAAACGATGGACGAGCTCGATATTCCAGGTCGGCGTTCAAATTGCTATATAAATTCGAACACCGATGGCCGAGCTCGGTGTACCAGGTCGGCGTTCAGATTACTATAGAATTCGAATTCCGATGACCGAGCTCGATATTCCAGGTCGGCGTTCAAATTGCTATATAAATTCGAACACCGATGGCCGAGCTCGGTGTACCAGGTCGGCGTTCAGATTACTATATAATTCGAATTCCGATGGACGAGCTCGATATTCCAGGTCGGCGTTCAAATTGCTATAAAAATTCGAACACCGATGGCCGAGCTCGGTGTACCAGGTCGGCGTTCAGATTACTATAGAATTAGGATAACGATGGACGAGCTCGATATTCCAGGTCGGCGTTCAAATTGCTATATCAATTCGAACACCGATGGCCGAGCTCGGTGTTCGAGCTCGGCGTTCAGATTACTATAAAAATTCGAATTCCGATGACCGAGCTCGATATTCCAGGTCGGCGTTCAAATTGCTTTATAAATTCGAACACCGATGGCCGAGCTCGGTGTACCAGGTCGGCGTTCAGATTACTATAGAATTCGAATTCCGATGGACGAGCTCGATTTTCCAGGTCGGCGTTCAAATTGCTATATAAATTCGAACACCGATGGCCGAGCTCGGTGTACCAGGTCGGCGTTCAGATTACTATAGAATTAGGATAACGATGGACGAGCTCGATATTCCAGGTCGGCGTTCAAATTGCTATATAAATTCGAACACCGATGGCCGAGCTCGGTGTTCCAGCTCGGCGTTCAGATTACTATAAAAATTCGAATTCCGATGACCGAGCTCGATATTCCAGGTCGGCGTTCAAATTGCTTTATAAATTCGAACACCGATGGCCGAGCTCGGTGTACCAGGTCGGCGTTCAGATTACTATAGAATTCGAATTCCGATGGACGAGCTCGATTTTCCAGGTCGGCGTTCAAATTGCTATATAAATTCGAACACCGATGGCCGAGCTCGGTGTACCAGGTCGGCGTTCAGATTACTATAGAATTAGAATAACGATGGACGAGCTCGATATTCCAGGTCGGCGTTCAAATTGTTATATAAATTCGAACACCGATGGCCGAGCTCGGTGTACCAGGTCGGCGTTCAGATTACTATAGAATTCGAATTCCGATGACCGAGCTCGATATTCCAGGTCGGCGTTCAAATTGCTATATAAATTCGAACACCGATGGCCGAGCTCGGTGTACCAGGTCGGCGTTCAGATTACTATAGAATTCGAATTCCGATTGACGAGCTCGATATTCCAGGTCGGCGTTCAAATTGTTATATAAATTCGAACACCGATGGCCGAGCTCGGTGTACCAGGTCGGCGTTCAGATTACTATAGAATTAGGATAACGATGGACGAGCTCGATATTCCAGGTCGGCGTTCAAATTGCTATATAAATTCGAACACCGATGGCCGAGCTCGGTGTTCCAGCTCGGCGTTCAGATTACTATAAAAATTCGAATTCCGATGACCGAGCTCGATATTCCAGGTCGGCGTTCAAATTGCTTTATAAATTCGAACACCGATGGCCGAGCTCGGTGTACCAGGTCGGCGTTCAGATTACTATAGAATTCGAATTCCGATGGACGAGCTCGATATTCCAGGTCGGCGTTCAAATTGCTATATAAATTCGAACACCGATGGCCGAGCTCGGTGTACCAGGTCGGCGTTCAGATTACTATAGAATTCGAATTCCGATGACCGAGCTCGATATTCCAGGTCGGCGTTCAAATTGCTATATAAATTCGAACACCGATGGCCGAGCTCGGTGTACCAGGTCGGCGTTCAGATTACTATAGAATTCGAATTCCGATGACCGAGCTCGATATTCCAGGTCGGCGTTCAAATTGCTATATAGATTCGAACACCGATGGCCCAGCTCGGTGTACCAGGTCGGCGTTCAGATTACTATAGAATTCGAATTCCGATGGACGAGCTCGATATTCCAGGTCGGCGTTCAAATTGCTATAAAAATTCGAACACCGATGGCCGAACTCGGTGTACCAGGTCGGCGTTCAGATTACTATAGAATTAGGATAACGATGGACGAGCTCGATATTCCAGGTCGGCGTTCAAATTGCTATATAAATTCGAATTCCGATGGACGAGCTCGATTTTCCAGGTCGGCGTTCAAATTGCTATATAAATTCGAACACCGATGGCCGAGCTCGGTGTACCAGGTCGGCGTTCAGATTACTATAGAATTAGAATAACGATGGACGAGCTCGATATTCCAGGTCGGCGTTCAAATTGCTATATAAATTCGAACACCGATGGCCGAGCTCGGTGTACCAGGTCGGCGTTCAGATTACTATAGAATTCGAATTCCGATGACCGAGCTCGATATTCCAGGTCGGCGTTCAAATTGCTATATAAATTCGAACACCGATGGCCGAGCTCGGTGTACCAGGTCGGCGTTCAGATTACTATAGAATTCGAATTCCGATGACCGAGCTCGATATTCCAGGTCGGCGTTCAAATTGCTATATAAATTCGAACACCGATGGCCGAGCTCGGTGTACCAGGTCGGCGTTCAGATTACTATAGAATTCGAATTCCGATGGACGAGCTCGATTTTCCAGGTCGGCGTTCAAATTGCTATATAAATTCGAACACCGATGGCCGAGCTCGGTGTACCAGGTCGGCGTTCAGATTACTATAGAATTAGAATAACGATGGACGAGCTCGATATTCCAGGTCGGCGTTCAAATTGCTATATAAATTCGAACACCGATGGCCGAGCTCGGTGTACCAGGTCGGCGTTCAGATTACTATAGAATTCGAATTCCGATGACCGAGCTCGATATTCCAGGTCGGCGTTCAAATTGCTATATAAATTCGAACACCGATGGCCGAGCTCGGTGTACCAGGTCGGCGTTCAGATTACTATAGAATTCGAATTCCGATTGACGAGCTCGATATTCCAGGTCGGCGTTCAAATTGTTATATAAATTCGAACACCGATGGCCGAGCTCGGTGTTCCAGGTCGGCGTTCCGTTTTTTGTCACCGATGGCCGATGACCGATTACAGAGCCAACTTCACACACATTTACTAGAAGACAATATGCTAGATCCATTATATGTACAAAATGATGTTTTAAATGCTCCAATTTCTCGTCAGGAAATCGAAAAAGTTATATATAAAGCCAAAAATAATAAAAGTTGTGGTTTTGATAAAATACCGTACGAAGTGCTCAAGTTTACAACTGTTATAGACGTGTTACATTCATTATTTCAATTCTGCCTTGATACAGGAAAGATACCAGCTATTTGGCGAAACGCTATGATATTACCAATACCTAAGGATACCACTAAAGATCCTCGTGTACCTCTGAATTATCGTGGCATTAGCCTCCTTTCGTGTATAAGTAAACTGTATTCGTCGTTTTTAAACAACAGATTATTGCCCTACCTTGAGGCTAACGATATGCTCGTAGATGAACAGAACGGATTTCGGCCTAATCGATCATGTCAAGACCATGTATACGCCGCAAATTCTATTCTAAAAAATCGTCTGCAAGCAAAGCAATCAACTTTCGTGACGTATCTTGACCTACAAAAAGCATTTGATTTTCTAGATAGAAATGCGCTAATGTACAAACTGCTATCAAATGGTATAAACGGCAACTTTTATAACGCTATTAAATCAATGTATACTGACACGCCATCTTGTATTAGGCTAAATGGTATATGTTCGGACTGGTTCGATTGTTCAGCCGGCGTCCGTCAAGGGGATAATTTGTCGCCGACAATCTTTGCCTTTTATATTAATGATCTGGCTATAGGGCTAAAAAGTCTTAATAAAGGTGTTGACATTGATGGTGAAAATGTATGCTTACTTATGTATGCGGATGACATAATGTTAATGGCAGGCTCCGAGTCTGATATGCAGGACATGCTCAATTTCGTTAATGCCTGGTGTTTAAAATGGCGGTTAAAGGTTAACCCTACAAAGTCTAATGTGGTACACTTTAGAAATACTGGGAAACAGAGAAGTAATTTCCAATTTCATGTTGGTGTTAACAATTTGGCATATGCGGACAGTTACAAATATCTAGGTGTAGTATTCAATGAATTTTTAGACCTTAACTTAACCGCTGAAACTTTGTCGCTCTCAGGTGGTAGGGCATTGGGTTCCGTTATCTCAAAAATTCACAATTTTAAATCCGTTGGAGTTCAAACGTACACAAAACTATATAATTCGTGTGTTGTTCCAGTAATGGACTATTGCTCAGGGGTATGGGGATTTAAACCGCATAATAAAGCCGACGTCGTCCAAAATAGAGCGATTCGATATTTTTTAGGTGTCCATAGGTTTACACCCACATTAGCATTGAATGGGGAGATCGGGTGGGTCCCATGTAAAATAAGACGTTGGGTTAATATCTTACGTCTATGGAATAGGTTAGTGAAGATGAATAACTCAAGAATAACAAAGAAAGTTTTCCTCTTTGATTATTCATACAATACCAAGTCTTGGTGTTCTGATGTAAAAAGTATTTTAACTTCTGTTAATATGGAGAATATTTATAAAGATAAACTTACCTGCGACGTCAACATTATTGAACGACTTCTTTTATCAAAGCACAACGAAACTTGGCTTAAGGGTATACATAACGTTGCCAAACTACGCACATACGTCACATTTAAAACAGAATATTGTTGCGAAAACTACGTTAAACTCAATCTAGATAAAACAGAACGATCGTTTTTAGCTCAATTACGCTGTGGGATACTTCCGCTTAGAATTGAAACCGGTAGATTTGTTGGTCAAAAACCAGAAGAACGGGTATGTTTAGTATGTTCTTCAAATTCTATTGAAAATGAAACTCATTTTCTTTTGAAATGTAATCTTTATAGCAATGAAAGACAATTATTATTTCGAAATGTTTCAATTAAACACAACCAATTTCATACTTTTTCAGAAATAGATAAACTTAAAATGTTAGTATGTGAGGAATCCAGACTATGTGCTTCTTTTATTTCAACTGCATTTAAAAAACGCAGATCAATGCTTTATATATAACTAAAGTATTATATAAATTGTTTCTTTAAATCTAAATATTTAATTTTAGTCCATTTAGTAAATGATAATATAACTTTCTTGATCTTCTTTGTGAAGCTAACTATTCATATACTATATTTACTTGTAAATATGTTACTATTATGTTTAAATTATTACTCTGTACATAAAGTGACTTATAGGCCCAACGCGGCCGGGTGTGTTTATTGTATTAATATTTGTATGTAATTGTTATACACATGTCACTCTAATAAAATATATCTTATCTTATCTTATCTTATCTTATTTACTTTATTTTGAAAGTCGTTTGCAGCAGATTTGTTGTATGTGACAAACACGAGCTTTCCATCGATTGTTTAATGCAAAGGACTCCTGAATGTTCGTCAAACGCATTAGCGCTCTCCCCTAAATTGACCAGTAAATATAGTAACTTAGCCAAGAAACGCAGTGATATAACTGAAAATTAGTTGAAAGCGTTTTAAAGCAACATTCTAACACACAAACCAAACCCACATTACGAAATATAAGAGATGGTTTATGTTTTTTCTATAAGTGTTCATATCATTAACATAATGCAAGGCCAAACAATGTAGTTTTGACAACACGATTACTCTTCATACCAGGACGACCTGACTGAAATGACACAAGGCATTTGGCATGACAATTTATTTCCTCCATTGTAACTTAAATATGTACTTAGTCTTGGTTTGGGATGGGGTTTCTTTATGTAATACATTTCTCTGGTTTGCCTCTGAAAAAGCACAACACCTCATAATACATATCAAACTCTTTAAACGAGTGGTACTTAGACAACACTAATTTAGGACATATTCATACAGTGTTGATCTAAATCAGGACCTGAACTTTTCGCCATTTAGTAAAAGAATGTTTCGAGAAATTTCTGAACAGTAGGCCTATATATCCATTTGCATCCTGTTAGTATTGAAACGAAGGGAGTGTTTTACTACATGAGTAATAAGTAAGGTTTGATTTCCTTAACTATTAATATTATGAACGTGAGTATCGGTTATCACAAAGTAAAAGTGTAGTTTTGGTTATTTTGACAAATCCCTTTTAGCGTATAAACTGGCATTTTGATGCGCCTCTAGAAAAAACCTTTAAAATGAAAAATGATGTGTCAATCTGGGCAATTCCCATTGTGTCACAATCCTTTCAACTCTATTTAATGATTCAACATGAACTGTATTGCTACCTGAATATTTTCAAAATTGACTTCCTGGTGCATATTTGTTATATGTGAATGTTAGAACTGATTGACATCTCCACCACTATGGATTGCTGCATTCGTCGACAGCTTTGGTTTTATCTGCAGAATGTGGTATCAGTAAATGCGGCAAGGCGCGTGTGTTCAATTAAACACACGAAAGCTTACAAGTAACGATTAGGGGGGATATTAGTTATGGATTGCTCTGTTAAACACTCATAGTTACAGAATGTTTTACGCCGCTTTCAACAAGTTTTCAGTTATATTACAGCGTTTCCTGTGTAAGTTACCAGGAATTTAGTTGTAATGCTAACCCCTCAATTCTGGGCGCCAAGAAGCAAAAGGCATTACTAACATTTCTTTGGTATGACGTGTCTGGGGATCGAACCCGCGACATGCCACATCTGCGCATGACCCTCTTACACTGCACCATCGAGAGGTTTTAGACAGATATTGTTGGAATACATGTATATGGTGTGTTACTTAGTAACCTTGTTGAACTATACGTATCAGTGCATATTTAACTTACATGATCGTTGACCGCTATATTGCAGCCCCTTCAAGCTATTTGGAATCGTTGACTGCTACATAGCAGCCACGTCTAGCTATTTGGAGACGTTAACTTATATATTGCAGCCACTTTTAGCTATTTGGAGTCGTTGACTGCTATATAGCAGCCAAGTCTAGCTATTTGGATTGATTGACAGCTATATTGCAACCACTTCTAGCTATTTGGAGTCGTTGATTGCTGTATAGAAGTCACGTCCAGCGATTTGGAGTAGTTGACTTCTATATTACAGCCACATCTAGCTATTTTGAGTCGTTGACTGATATAATGCAGCCACGTCTAGCTATTTGGAATAGTTGACTGCCTTATTGCAGCCACGTGTAGCTATTTGGATTAACTGACTGCCATATTGCAACCACTTCTAGCTTTTTGGAGTCGTTGACTGCTATATAGCAGCCACGTCTAGCTATTTTGAGTCGTTGACTGCCTTATTGCAACCACTTCTAGCTTTTTGGAGTCGTTGACTGCTATATTACAGCCACATCTAGCTATTTTGAGTCGTTGACTGATATAATGCAGCCACGTCTAGCTATTTGGAATAGTTGACTGCCTTATTGCAGCCACGTGTAGCTATTTGGATTAACTGACTGCCATATTGCAACCACTTCTAGCTTTTTGGAGTCGTTGACTGCTATATAGCAGCCACGTCTAGCTATTTTGAGTCGTTGACTGCCATATTGCAACCACTTCTAGCTTTTTGGAGTCGTTGACTGCTATATTACAGCCACATCTAGCTATTTTGAGTCGTTGACTGATATAATGCAGCCACGTCTAGCTATTTGGAGTCGTTGACTGCCTTATTGCAGCCACGTGTAGCCATTTGGATTAATTGACTGCTATATTGCAACCACTTCTAGCTATTTGGAATAGTTGACTGCTATGTAGCAGCCACGTGTAGCTATTTGGAGTCGTTGACTGCTATATTGCAGCCACTTCTAGCTATTTGGAGTCGTTGACTGCTATATAGCAGCCACGTCTAGCTATTTGGATTAGTTGACTACTAAATTGCAGCCACTTCTAGCTTTTTGGATTTGTTGACTGCTATATTGCAGCCACGTCTAGATATTTGGATCAGTTGACTGCTATATTGCAGCCACGTCTAGCTAATTGGAGTCGTTGACTGCTATATTGCAGCCACGTCTATCTATTTGGATTAGTTGACTGCTATATTGCAGCCACTTCTAGCTATTTTAAGGCGTTGACTGCTATATAGCAGCCACTTCTAGTGATTTGGAGTAATTGACTGCTGTATAGCAGCCACGTCTAGCGATTTGGAGTAGTTGCCTGCTGTATTACAGCCACGTTTTGTTTCCCATATCATTGACACGTTCCATAAATTATTCAACTATATTTTCGCTTTCGCTTTAAGTATGCAGCGGCTAGTGTGAGCTTTAATCTCTATTTAACCGCTGCAATTACTATTTTGATAGTTGGATTAGCCATGGGACGTGTTATATGTAAACAAATAAAAAGTTGCGAAACTTTATACTTGTAATTAAATATGAATTTTGCTCTTCATAGCACTGACACGTTCCATGGGTTATTCAACTTTATTTTCGCTTTCGCTTTAAGTATGCAGCTGCTAATGTGAGTTTTATCTCTATTTAACCGTTGCAATTACTATTTTGGTAGTTGGATTAGCCAGGGGACGTATTATATGTAAATAATATTCATTTTTGACAGTTATTGATAATGTGTGAGGTTTATGTGCGAAAATGTGGTTGTACGTGCGTGTATGTGGGTGTATGAATGTTAATATTATGCTCATAACCATTGAATTGTGAATTTCTTGTATACACATGTGCTTTTGTAAATCTTCAATTTATGGAGGAAATAAAGAAATATATAGCCCTTTCGAGATATTTCGAGTCGTTAAATGCCTTATTGCAGGCACTTCTAGCTATTTGGAGTCGTTGACTGCTATATAGCAGCCACGTATAGCGATTTGGAGTAGATGACTGTTATTTTACAGCCACGTCTAGCTATTTTGAGTCGTTGACTGATATATAGCAGCCACGTCTAGCTATTTGGAGTCGTTGACTGCCTTATTGAATCCACTTCTAGCTATTTGGAGTCGTTGACTGCTATATAGCAGCCACGTCTAGCTATTTGGATTAGTTGACTGCTATATAGCAGCCACGTCTAGCTATTTGGATTAGTTGACTGCCTTATGGCGGCTACTTCTAGCTATTTGAAGTCGTTGACTGCTGTATAGCAACCACGTCTAGCAATTTGGAGTAGTTGCCTGCTATTTTACAGCCACGTCTAGCTATTTTAAGTCGTTGACTGCTATATTGCAGCCACTTTGATATATTTGGAGTCATTGACTGCTATATAGCAGCCACGTCTAGCTATTTGGATTAGTTGACTGCTATATTGCAGCCACTTCTAGCTATTTGGAGTCGTTGACTGCTATATAGCAGCCACGTCTACCGATTTGGAGAAGTCGACTGCTATATTACAGCCACGTCTAGCTTTTTTGAGTCGTTGACCGCTATAATGCAGCCACTTTGAGATATTTGGAGTCGTTGACTGCTTTATTGCAGCCATGTCTAGCTATTTGGAGTCGTTGACTGCCTTATTGCAGTCCCCTCTAGCTATTTGGAGTCGTTGACTGCTAAATAGCAGCCATGTCTACCGATTTGGAGTAGTTGACTGCTATATTACAGTCACGTCTAGCTACTTGGAGTAGTTGACTGCTATATTACAGCCACGTCTAGCTATTTGGATTAGTTGACTGCTATATTACAGCCACGTCTAGCTATTTGAATTAGTTGACTGCTATATTACAGCCACGTCTAGCTATTTGAATTAGTTGACTGCTATATTACAGCCACGTCGAGCTATTTGGAGTAGTTGACTGCTATATTACAGCCACGTCGAGCTATTTGGAGTCGTTGACTGCCTTATTACAGCTACTTATAGCTATTTGAAGTCGTTGACTGCTATATAGCAGCCAGCCTCGTCTAGCTATTTGGAGTAGTTGACTGCTATATTAAAGCCACGTCTAGCTATTTGGAGTAGTTGACTGCTATATTACAGCCACGTCTAGCTATTTGAATTAGTTGACTGCTATATTACAGCCACGTCTAGCTATTTGAATTAGTTGACTGCTATATTACAGCCACGTCTAGCTATTTGAATTAGTTGACTGCTATATTACAGCCACGTCTAGCTATTTGAATTAGTTGACTGCTATATTACAGCCACGTCGAGCTATTTGGAGTCGTTGACTGCCTTATTGCAGCCACTTCTAGCTATTTGGAGTCGTTGACTGCTATATTACAGCCACGTCTAGCTATTTGGAGTAGTTGACTGCTATATTACAGCCACGTCTAGCTATTTGAATTAGTTGACTGCTATATTACAGCCACGTCGAGCTATTTGGAGTAGTTGACTGCTATATAGCAGCCTCGTCAAGCGATTTAGAGTAGTTTACTGCTATATTACAGCCACGACTTGCTATTTGGAGTAGTTGACTGCTATATTACAAC
This sequence comes from Serripes groenlandicus, assembly GCA_031761405.1. Classification (NCBI taxonomy): domain Eukaryota; kingdom Metazoa; phylum Mollusca; class Bivalvia; order Cardiida; family Cardiidae; genus Serripes; species Serripes groenlandicus. Next base: position 110,056,677 of record JASEVX010000001.1, on the reverse strand, counting down.
AACGTCTTGCTATTTGGAGTAATTTACTGCTATACTACAGCCACGTCTAGCTATTTGGAGTAGTTGACTGCTATATAGCAGCCTCGTCTAGCGATTTAGAGTAGTTTACTGCTATATTACAGCCACGACTTGCTATTTGGAGTAGTTGACTGCTATATTACAACAACGTCTTGCTATTTGGAGTAGTTGACTGCTATAGTACAGCCACGTCTTGCTATTTGTAGTAGTTGACTGATATATTACAGTCACGTCTAGCTATTTGGAGTAGTTGACTGCTATATAGCAGCCACGTCTAGCTATTTAAATTAGTTGACTGCTATATTAAAGCCACGTCTAGCTATTTGGAGTAGTTGACTGCTATATTACAGCCACGTCTAGCTATTTGAATTAGTTGACTGCTATATTACAGCCACGTCGAGCTATTTGGAGTCGTTGACTGCCTTATTACAGCTACTTATAGCTATTTGAAGTTGTTGACTGCTATATAGCAGCCAGCCTCGTCTAGCTATTTGGAGTAGTTGACTGCTATATTAAAGCCACGTCTAGCTATTTGGAGTAGTTGACTGCTATATTACAGCCACGTCTAGCTATTTGAATTAGTTGACTGCTATATTACAGCCACGTCTAGCTATTTGAATTAGTTGACTGCTATATAGCAGCTTCGTCTAGCGATTTAGAGTAGTTGACTGCTATATTACAGCCACTTCAAGATATTTGGAGTCGTTGACTGCTATATAGCAGCCTCGTCTAGCTATTTGGAGTAGTTGACTGATATTTTACAGCCACGTCATGCTATTTGATGTCGTTTTATTGACAGTCCGCTTTGAAATCATTTAAAGTCATATTAGCATATAATTATTGGGATTACATATCTAGATGTGTTGTAAGAAGTTACCTTTAGGTATCTAAAACATATAAGACGGTGAATGCTCTGGTAAGACTGCAAGGGTCCACAGGTTCACGTGAGTCTTCACTGTACGCAGATACGTTAAGACCACAAATCGCTAGAGGCGGCTCCGTTTGTCTGAGGTCATGGCTCACGGATCAAACACTACCTAAACGTTTATTTCAGTGCAATTCATTTACACCTGTTGACATTAGCCCTTTCCCACCACATACACCAAATGTAGCAGACGACTTTAAAAACATATTTTCAAAAATGTGAAATATCTCCATTAATGACAATTTAGTTATTAAATATAATTGAAAACATTGTGGCAAATGGTGAAATTGCTCATCATGAGCAATTTCACCTTTACCACAGTGTTTTTAAAAGTCGTCTGCTGCAGAGGCGTCAGAAAGCGTCTTTATGAGGGAAAGGGTTAAATAAATAGACAAGAAAGTATATTGCATTTACAATATATATTAATAAACAATATACAAGTTTATATCACAAGAAATGATAATCCTTAATAACATTATGCTGATCTGAATATAATTAAATTTTCGTGTAAAACCCTTTCTGGTTTGGAGCTTTCTTATGCATGCTATCAAGACATGAACACAGACTAATAAAAGGTGATGTAATTTTGGCTGATTCTTCAAGTATATGAAGATGTTTAAATGTTCAGGTTTCTTCGGTAATATAACTTTGCATAGGATAGCTAAAACGTTTTATATACAAACGTTCATAAAACATTTGACGACGTAGACCGCATATTGTTCTAACTTTCACAATTTAAATTCTGCTAAATGATAATGTAAAAACGCTATAATAAACGATAGACACATAGCCCGCCCAAGAAAAAAGTAAATCTCTGACAGACGAGATATAGCCCGGGAAGTGACAACCCAACTTGTCAGGTACAAATTACCGTCTGTGGCGATCTCCAACTTAAAGTGTCATTTACACATATTTTCGTGGTTATTTTTACAACGGTTTTTAGCGACGACGAACCCACGTCTCCTGCGACATTCGAAGCAATGTAAAACTGCTCATCACAAAATAGTCTTATTCTGTCCTTGAGTTTGGGCAAAACGTTAAACCTTTCCCACCATCAGACGAATCTGATTTATCTACAAGAGGCAATATTTGAAATCAGAATGGCAAAAGTCGAAATTGCCCAATATGAGCAATATATCGTCTTGTCACAATGTATTTTACTCTTCATCTGAGTATAATTATATTATTGAGAGATTCAATAATTTAATAAAACCAGATCAGACAGCACACCAGACCTTCTGTAAAGTAATATCGATTTGGGTTCTTCGCATGTATGTGCATGCCTGTCTTTATAAACACGTATTATAATTACGTTACGGTTGGCTTTACTTGGGCGCCATCTAGTACTTCTTTGCAATATCTGGAAATGTCCAAACCGCCGTGTTATTATTTAGTGAATAAGTAATACATTGTTCGGTCATAGCGGAGTGCCCTTGAGTAAGGCACATTGTCTAGCCTAGTACTGGTTTGTTTATCCAGGGATCATATATGTGAACTGTCGCCGTGATATAACTGAAATAATGTTGAAAACGGCGCGAATTCCCAATAAAAACCCCCAAATAAAACATCAGTCCTGACAGTTTCGTTTCTGGATGTTAGTACATAGTAAAATGCTATACGTCATGACGTCATGGAATACTATCATATTTTTTAAAAAAGCATTACACAATAGACTATCAACATATTCACTCACTCTACGTTAAAGTAATCGTTAGTTTCAGGTTTTCTCCCTTTTAGGTTTTAGGTTTGTTGTGAAATGATATTAGGTTTGGAGCCCGTTTATCGATTACATTTAGTCACCAAATTCGAAAGTCACTTATAAATACTGCTTTACCAAATTCAAATTCAAATTCATACAAGTATAACACAATTCAAAACAAAGCTTTTTCATTTAAAGTGAAGTATCTATACACAATGAACATAAACACATTATAACGTGATCATCATGACACCATTTTGATTGACATTCATCACAATGGTAGCCATGTACTAAAAATGCACCAGAGGATGTTTAATTTAACAAAAGGATTACAATTTATGTCATTCATAACAATCTTTCTATTTCTAACCCGTCATATTTAATTTTATGAAAATAACAACAGAACAATCAGTACTATTTTCACAATGTTTTTTAGACCTATAAGCAGTCTGGGTTATGGAACGACTACATTCTGATCCGAGAAAAACTATTGAGTGTCATTACCCTCTACCGTCATCAAAATGTCATCAATCTTGTTTACTTGACAATTAACAAGTAGAACATGCTTCACGTCTACGTTTGAAAGGTGCTGATTTAAATGAATGCAATATGCATACTAAACTAGACAGACGCAACACGTCAAGTCACAGAAACCCTGCGAAATATGTAATTGAAACCGTATATGCCGAATAATCCTGAAACAAATCAAATTAGTATTTTGAGTGGACTGGAGATAACTCGAAAATGTGAAAATTCGAATTACTCGTTTAACTCGAACCATTTCATGGAAAGGATTTGTATTTTGAAAACAGCTTAGCAGCAGTTCCGTTGTTTTCATAATATGGTTTTATCAAGGGACTTCTTTTCATAAAAAACCACCTTAAGTATATGAAATACGAATCTGACAATACATGAATGTAACATAAGTACAGCGATCACTCGAACACATCGATGTCTCAAAGTAATTGACGGGCCACGTTGACGTCGAGTTATAGAGAGTACATTGAATATATATAAAACAATTGAGCCGTCCCGCGAGAAATCCAACATTACGGCCTCTGCGTAACGTATCGACCCAGATCAGCCTGCGCAGTCCGCGCAGACTGATCCGGGCCGACACGTTCCGTCTTAGGGGGATAGAGGTATAGAGTAATGATTCCTGAAACAGAAAATCCACAGGAGGCGAAAAGTGTCTATTGGAGCCATCCTACACGGTATGCTTAGGCTGATCATTGTCGATTCTTTACGCAGAGTCCACAATGTTGGTTTTCTCGCGGGACGGCTCAATTCTTCTTCTTCTTTACAGTAGGAATCTAACTACACTCTTAAAGAAATTATATCCTCAAGTACTTTCATTAGTAAAGATATTGCTTTATTAATGTTACATAACTTTAGAACCATAAAGGTAAGCGCGTAGGTATTTGGAAACAATGGTTCTTTGTGAAGAGATAGAGTTGTTTTGATATTGAAGTTTTGATTCGAAAATTGTAGATCCCAAGTGATATTATTGCGCTAATAACAAACGAGTGACTCTGCCAAATGTAGAATCAGAAGGGATATGACTTCTCGCAATGAACGTTCAATGGAAAATTATGTAATTGTTTGTAACCCACACTATATTTGGGTAGAAGCAGTGTATCATTGTAAGTGATGACGTATTATTGCATACTTTCATGTTGTCCCGTTCAATTTGCATTGCAGAAAGAGGTCATGATTGCTCGATGATGACCGGTGTCAGGGAGTGATCATGATCGTAGATAAGGACGTGCGAAAGTTCCGCATAATTAACATGTTAGGGACTACTTTTTTGTGTAAACAAACATAGCTGACCTAAATATCAATATTATACCTCACTTTGTAATGTTATATTTTCATATACTGATCATGGACAATTTCTTAGTATTATCTGATTCGCTATATAGATACAAATATGTTATTTTTAGCTGCTTTTAGTTGTTTTACATGAAAGCTATCAATTTGTCTAGGATTGAATTATTCCCCGGTCAATAGTATCAGGGAGTATCTACGTCCCTGATAGTATGAATTATTATATACCTACTATGAATCAAAGTATTTGATTGGACGAGAAGCAGCCACGTGTGATTCAACAAAAAATGACTATTTGACTCCTTTTCGCTTTTATTCTAAAATTCAGGTCCAATAGTCCATTTTCGAGTCAATAGTTCATCTGTTATGACGTTATTGTTTGAAATGACGTCATGCACGTGTACAACCAACATTTTAACGCGCGTGCCATGTAACAGTATACTGCATTATTTATGCATTTACAATAATAATCCTGTGTTTATGTTAGAATCTACATTTATGTTTCATAAATTTACCCAATTAAAATGATGACAGCAATGTAATAAATAAACTAGTTAAGATATGCGTTTTTCATGAAGATATATAATAAAACAGCTATTTACTCCCTTTGAGTTCAATGGTGAACAACTATTCTTCCTCGCAAATGACTATTGACCCGAAATAGAGAACTATTGACCTCGACTTCGTCTCGGTCAATAGTTCTCTATTTCGGGTCAATAGTCATTGACTTGGAAGAATAGTTTTTCACTATTGACCTCAAGAGGAGTAAATAGCTGTATATTATTATATACCTACTATGAATCAAAGTATTTGATTGGACGAGAAGCAGTCACGTGTGATTCAATAAAAAATGACTATTTGACTCCTTTTCGCTTTTATTCTAAAATTCAGGTCCAATAGTCCATTTTCGAGTCAATAGTTCATCTGTTATGACGTTATTGTTTGAAATGACGTCATGCACGTGCATAACCAACATTTTAACGCGCGTGTCATGTAACAGTATACTGCATTCTTGCTGCATTTACAATAATAATCCTGTGTTTATGTTAGGATCTTCATTTATGTTACATACATTTACTCAATTAAAACGATGACAGCAATGTTATAAATAAACTAGCAAATAGCTGTATACTGTTTCCCTCTTGCGCTATGACGTCATAGTTATGACGTTATATAGTTTCCCTGTATTCCTTACAAAAATGTTGAACAGTGTTCAAATAAAATTAAGATGAGGTTTTTTCTTTTTTGTTAAGATAAAATTGTGATCAAGTAATAAAACAGTTAATTTATTTCATGGTTAATTGGGTAACAGTATACAGCTATTTACTCCTATTGAGGTCAATAGTGAAAAACTATTCTTCCAAGTCAATAGTCATTTGCGAGGAAGAATAGTTTTTTCACCATTGAACTCAAAAGGAGTAAGTAGCTGTTTTATTATATATCTTCATGAAAAACGCATATTTTAACTAGTTTATTTATTACATTGCTGTCATCATTTTAATTGGGTAAATTTATGTAACATAAATGTAGATTCTAACATTAACACAGGATTATTATTGTAAATGAAGCAAGAATGCAGTATACTGTTACATGACACGCGCGTTAAAATGTTGGTTATGCACGTGCATGACGTCATTTCAAACAATAACGTCATAACATATGAACTATTGACTCGAAAATGGACTATTGGACCTGAATTTTAGAATAAAAGCGAAAAGGAGTCAAATAGTCATTTTTTATTGAATCACACGTGACTGCTTCTCGTCCAATCAAATACTTTGATTCATAGTAGGTATATAATAATCAAAACTGTTGTCCCTTGGTGTCGGGGATGACATTCAGAAGTGTTGCTCTCGGCCTATCGGCCTCTGGCAACAGTTCAGATATCACCCCCTACAGCAGTTTTGACTGTTCCCTATTAACCATGAAATAACTGTATACTGTCTCATGCTAACAGTACGTTTTTGACCGGATAACAGTATACTGTTACACGGCACGCGCGTCTACAGTGCTGGTCATGCACGTGCATAACGTCATCTAAAACAATAACGTCGCCGTTATAATTCAACTTTTCAAACTGCATTTATAACAACATGACTACGTATGTAAACACACAGTTTGTTTCGATTTCGGGAGCAGATTTATCAATTCTAGATAACAAAAAAACCCTCCACACTGTAAATCAAATAGTTTACAATATGAAAGTATGCAATTAAAAGGTTATTGACCCTGAACTGTGAAATCTTAGTTGGACCTCGTTCTTTGGCGAACGTAGCCTCGCACGCTCGGCAACGTCAACACAAGAACTCGGTCCAACGATGATTTCACAGTACAGGGTTAATAACCTATAATATACGCAACAGCATGTCATTATATCAGGGCGACTGATAAATCACGATGGAATTATTTCCCAGTAGGAATTGATTCTCATTCTTATCATCGGGTATTTCAATGAAGGTTCACAGTATATGTAATATTACCGTCTATGCATGACATTTGTGAAGCAGATATTTACAAGCACTTTCTTGCTGTGGTATTTTTCAGATTTACCCAACACGGAAAGTGCTTGGGCGAATGGTAGTTCTTAAAGTTATCTAAACGATCTGTGCTTACATCTGTATGCTATATCCGCACCGAAACTTATTTGTGTAACACATAACAAACGTCTTTGTGTTCAGTAAATCCGAATACTCCTGTCGTTGTCTCACATTTTCGAGCAAATGCATTTTAGGATGAACTATAGAATAATACAGACTATAATACTATTTGGCAAGGAAGACTACTGTCTGCCCAGGTATGCAATAGTGTTATTTGCAATTGCTGTTAACGCTCTAAAAACTTTAAGACATATGAGACGATTAAGTCACCAAAAGCAGTCTTTCATCTTCTCAGATATGTATATAATTTACAGAATGAAAGTGTTTAATTGTGTATTACGTTTCCATGATTACTCAATAGTCCTATGACATAAGAACAACATTAATTTTAAACCCTTTTCATTAAATTGACGTAAAGCACATGGACGACGGATCAGTGTGGTGTGCAGACAAAGAACATACACCTTACTATCAACCATTGTAACCGTTTCATGATCAATCCTTCTCCACAAGCGATCTTACACGATACTGCACTGATTAAAATCACTATTTTTAATTCTATATCAGTACTTAACAGAGATCAACCAGCAATGTGTAATGAATTATATGGGCCGTCCCGCGAGACAACCAACAGTATGAGCTCTGCGCAGTCCGCGCAGGCTAATCCGGGCCGACACATTCCGACTCAGGGGATTAAAGGTATATAATAATGTTTCCTGAAACAGAAAATCCAAAGGAGGCGAAAATTGTCTGCCCGGGATAGCCTGCGCGGCATGCTTAGACTAATCCGGGTCGATGCTTTACGCAGTGAGTCCACAATGTTGGTTTTCTCGCCGGACGGCTCATATGGGCATCTTGAACTAGAGATGATAAAACTCTGCAGTAGACACACATTAGCTTAAGATTGGCATGATATATACTGGAATAGATCATCTTGTCAAAAAGCAAAGAACAACAATAATCGACTGTACCGATCCGTTGTCCAGAGCTGAATGGCTTAAACTTACTAAGTTGCCCGTGTGAAACGAGCAACGACGATCAACGAAAACGCCATCTGTCGGACATTACATCTAGCCGAGGGAAATCAATGTCCTTCTAATTCATATTCAATCAACTGAAAGAAATTAGATGTTTAGTAGTTTCCATTTGATTTAGGCTGTTGTTTGATTTCTGTTATAAGTTATTTTGTTTTATTGTGTACCTAAATGCTACAATATCATTTAAAATATGAAGCAATCAAACAGCCGATATTTTTCTTTATTTGAAATTAACATATTAATACACGCATTGACAATATTAAACATACGAAAATTGACATTATCGCAAAATACAATCTAAAAGAGAAGACATATAGAAGTGAGGGTTTAACCCTGCTATGTAAAACTGTGTGCGAACAAAGCGTCCTGTCGTACTACAGCATGTATGATTAATGTATTGTGTCATTAATTGTCTATCAATCACATGTAACAGATATCACAGACTTCGTACTGGAGATACGCCAAGTGAAAAGGGACCTTAGACCCGTTAATCCTTTCCCACATACAGACGCTTGCTTATACCTGTGAGGCAGACAACGTCAGCAAACATTGTGACAAAAAGACAAATTGCTCTAAATAAGCAATTTCTTCTTTTGTCAAATTTCTTTTCAGTAAATATACCTTCATAAAGAGTTTTCATGTTTTTACAAAGATCATTTCAGATTCGCCAGTTTATGATTTGTTGCGTGTGGCAAAATGTTAAGTCTCGTCATTTCAATAATGTATTGATGTGTCTGAATGTATTGTTAAATAATTGTTAACATATGAGTCGCGGATAGAGACTTTGGGTCATATTGCTTCTCCATAAGAGGATCATGACACATCAATATGAAAGTATGGAACTACACTACCATTTTTGTTACATCTGGGTCTATACTGAATGCAAGTTGACTTCGACGGCACCATTCTCTAACATCTATCGACTCATTATAATGAATGTGAGTGTAAGAAATGATAACTATGCGAAGGAGAATGTGAGTGTAAGGAACGACAACTCTGCGAAGGATAATGTGAGTGTAAGGAACGACAACTCTGCGAAGGAGAATGTGACGGCACTGGTAAGTCTATATGTTTGTATATGTCGTTATGCATCAGGTTAAAGTGAAGACTCAGACTAGCCTGTTAATCGAAGTATAACCCCATTATTTTATGTCAATTGTTTGTTTAAATGGTGTCCTCGTGGACCGAAATCGCTAGACGCGGATCAGTTACAATATGAGCCGTTCCACGAGAAAACCAACATTATGGAATCTGCGTAATGTATCGACAAAGATCATCCTGGGCAGTCCGCAGTCAGGCTAATACAGGCCGACACATTCCGTTTCAGGGGGATAGAGGTATAGTGTAATGATTCCTTAAACAGAAAATCCAAAGGAGAAGAAAAGTGTTTGTCAAGGTTAGCCTGCGCGGCATGCTTTGGCTGATCTGGGTCGATACTTTACGCAGAGTTCACAACGTTGGTTTTCTCGTGGGACGGCTCATATTATGGTGTACATGTATGTCTTGTTATCACATCGTCATTGAGTGTCAGTCATATGAAAGACGGATTGAGAATGCGTACCGTGTAATATTTCTGTACAGCAAACATCTCTTTAGAACGACAGTTTAATATGTTCCCGATTCTAACGAAAGGCTATCGAGTAATTGAACAATATAGACAAGCGACACACTATATTTAGGGATGAAATGAATAACACCTTTATAACGGCACTGTATTTACTTGCCTTGGACATATGTTGGACTAATACAGTGGACATTGGAATATATCGTTTAACTCGAACCAATTCTGTGATCGGATTTGTCTTTTAATTATAACGCAGCAGCAGCTCTGAATGATCGTACGCGCAATCAGAACTAAAGCTGTGCTAATTTCTCGATTTAATCACTAGCTTGCTTTTCATAATAAACACTTTATAACATGAATGAACGAAAAGTGTTAATAGAAATATTTATACTTATAAAGACCCCTTATATCATTTATATCCCGCATAGTAAATATAATATGTGTATCACTAGCTTGCGTTTTATAAAAAAATGCATGAAAGGAAAATGTAGCTATGATTACTTGTTCACTCTCTAGCCGGGAAATAATCCATTATATCATTTATATCTCGCATATTCCCAATGTTCGAAAAAGGGACGCATTATTGATATTTATCATGCAATTTCGTTCCTAAGTTTTAGTATGAAATAATGTCACATAAGCTAAACTAATGACCAGTATTTATGTCATAAAAACACGATGTTGGTAGTTATCCTTCTGACATTTAACTGTATGGTCTCGTCTATGTTTTAATGCGCGGTGTGATAACGCACTGGGCAATATGATATAACTTAACATTGACATTTACTTGTCAACGGAACAATGCTCTCTGACAACTCGTCTCCGATGCAAAATATCCCTTCCATGTGCCAAGTATTCTTTTACCAAAATGACTTTTTTGGCATTTCAAATGTGTTTTACGGACTATAAAAAGGAAATAACAGCCGCAAATGGCAACCGTTAGTCGTTGATAAAGCTAGTACTCATTGACGAAGTACCCGTTTTGTTCTCATATAATAGCATTCGATACGGAAACGTTACGAACAAATAAATCGAATACATTTCGTCCTAAGACGGTTTCTCTTTTTCGGCAACGATCTGGATCGACAATAAGTTATCGAAGGTTTCAAGACATTTCTGGAAAAAGAAGTCTATTTAAAACCGATAGCATGGATTGACAGGCAGTTTTATGTTTGCCATAGTAAAACTTGTGTGCTAAGATTGAATTTCCTGTAACGCCGTCCGTTTAAAAATATTAGGGTTGAATAGCATCTGACTCCTTGATTGCTAAAGAATGGAATTTCAAGCTTAACCATAACATCAAGCTAAAATTAATGCTTATTGCTGATAAGTTATGTAGATCAAAATACAACTATCGTGGTTAATGACGATCCTGGGAGGGGGCTATCGCTTTATCTTTTTTTATCGTAATACCGGTTTCGTGGCTCCAAGATTTAACTTTAAAAAATGTGTTTGTAATAGAGGGATAAAAGAGAAAATATAACGAAGACATATGTTTTTAAATAACAAACGTTCATAAACAAATATCTTGTCAACCTTTTCCTGCATGCAGACGCATTATGACGCATCTGCAGCAGACGAGTTTTGAAACCATTGTTCATTATCATTTCGCAACATTTTGATCACTTTTATCCATTTAACTATACTTTGGTTTATAGAAACTTTCCATACTTTTGTCTTGATGTTTCCAAAGTGGAGACATGGCTGTTACAGTTATGAATCGGCCTATAGATTCTCGACTCTTTACCTGCTATGGTATGTTTAGATATGTTTGCCTAATTCATTGTGATGTATTGAAAGCTTTGTGTGTAATTTGAAGAAAAAATTCGAAAACACTGTGGTAAAAGGAGAACTTGCTCATTAACGCGTGAGAAGGAAGCCATTTGCATGGGAAGAATCTGTTGTGGCCTACTATTGTAACTAATTAAGGAAACATACATAATGGGAAGAGGTCGCCGTAATATAACTCAAATAACTTTGCAAACGGCGATAAACTCCAATCTATCATTTTTTAAATTGTTTAGAAATTTGTCTGGCGAAAATAGGTTTAATATTGTATGCACCATGGAAGATATGATTGCATTACGACAAATGGACATGTTCATCTTACACGGAGACATCTTAAAATGCAGAACTTAACCCTTTCCCACAAAGTCAGAAGACATAATATGAACAAAACAGTGAAAACAAGTAAAATTATTGATCTAAAATGTAAAAAAAGTGTAAACATTCTTATTACAAGCAATTCTCTATTTGTCATAATGTTTCAAATTCGTCTGTTGCAGTGGAGTCAACAGGCGTCTACATGTTGGAAAGGCTTTATCTTGCGATTGTTGGAAGTACCGTAAAATCTACAAATGACAAAGGACTAACTCTTTCAATATGTAATCATATCATATGCTTTACAGATTGATTCGTTCATCTGGACTACACTGTTTAAGACTGGACTGTATGTATACGTCCAACAGTAGGTCTATGTACAAGTTGGCTTTTGGGAACAGTGAAAGTTCAGTTAGCATGTCAATGTGCTATATCTTCATCGAGTCTTATCAAACACCAGTTGAGAGACACTTCAAACATTTCAAAAAGCTAGTATAAGAACAATGATTCAGACACTTTTCAAAAACCAAACATGCCCCCTTTCCCTAATGTGCTCTTATATTCATTCTTAAGCTTAACTTTCAACCAGAATTATTTTGATGTCGCTGCGACAGACGACTTTTGAAAACATTTTAGCGAGAGGCAAAATTGCTCATAATTTCATTAATTAAACTTTCCTTTAATGACATTTTCAATAATTGTTCCTCGAAGTATTCAATTGCGACTGATGCTGATTTATTGTATGTGGGAAAGGGTTAATAGATGCAACATTGTAATGCTATCACATAACTATGTCGTATTTAACCACAACGTCAGTAGCACATTATAGTTGACAGTTTTCGCATATTTGCCTAATGAGAAAATCATACTGTTGTAAATGTTATGTGAACTGTCACGATACAAAAGTGTCTCAAACAAAGGAAAGCGTGTTTAAATTGATACCAGTCGAATCAGACGAAATGAGATAGTATTACGCATCCGTTTCGGTTTCACTTTCAAAAATACATCCAAACAGCAGCAGACGACTTTGAAAACATCTAAACAAACATATCGAAACTACCATTACTATAAGAACGATTAATGTTGAGTTATAAAAATCGATGAAAATCAATCAAAAAAGTAAAAAAAATCCCTTTTCCCCATAAGCAGCAGCTATTTTCGTTAACCACGCCACGGGGAAATGGCTGTTTTCTATTGTATTGTATGCGGATTATATAGGGGTGCTGTCTGCCTTTGTTTGGCCACATTGACATATGAGTCGCGGGAGAGACAAAAACAGCCAATTAGCATGCCTATGCGCTTCGTAGTCTCAGACATACCTTTATATAATACAAGAATCTGCATTTATCTCGGAAATTGACAAAACAAGCTTCTAATATACTAAAATCGGTTGGTTTCATTTCCTTTCATTCACATATTTATCATATGGTAACTTATCTCACATACAACAAGTTTAATTCAGGAGCCGAATGTAATTGAAAGTGTCCATGCAACACTGTACAAGTTGGCATTCATGCATAGTTGAAGGTTCAGTTTAACCTGTGTTTTACTTCAGTTTGTCATCATCTTAACATCTCACCAGAAGTTCAAAAGTAACAATTGAAAGTTATAAGCGAACATTCTAGATCTAGATCAGACCGCGCGGAGGCGCAAGATTGGTCTGGTTTTATCGTGTTCGTAAAGATCGGGGTATATTAGTATACATGTGCTGGCTGATATATAAAACAAAAACGAGCATAACGAGGGCTTGGCGTGAAACGGTTGTAACTAAAATTGGTATTTTGTTACCAAGATTAATCACCTCGCCATAATGTCTTAATAAACGTTAACTCTTTTATTCTTGGTAAACAATGGAAATTTAGGTGCCATTGCTTGTTCTGAGCAATGGCACATAAGCTTGCATTGTTTACAAAGGGGTCAGAATTGCCTCTAAACCAGGGTTTTCAAAATAGGTTTTTAGTTACAACCGTTTCACGCCAAGCCCTCGATAAACTTGCAGTTATCCTACTAAACACGCTAAGGATAGCAATTCACCAAACCCACAAACGAATCATTTAATGATGCTGTAACTCAATATCAGTTTGCGGTTAAAGTGTGACGAATGACTTTATCTTTAACCATGTTACTGCTGAAAGCGACTTTTTAAAGGGGATATGTGTACACTATTTATAATCTGTATCGAGAACACTGTACACGAATACAGTCGCACAGTATCACCTTAGTCAACATTGTTTCGGCTTTCTCGTCGATCAATAGTTATGAATGAGCCGTCTTGCGAGACAACCAACACTGCGGACCTTGCGTAGTGTATCGATCCGGGTCAGTCTAAGCATGCCGCGCAGGCGAACCCGGCCAGACATTTTTCACCTCCAGTGGATTATCTGCTTCAGGAATTATTACTCTATACCTCTATCCACCTGAGACGGAATGTGTCGGCCCGGATCAGTCTGCGCGGACTGCGCAGGATGATCTGGGTCGATACATTACGCAGAGTCCACAATGTTGGTTTTCTCGTGGAACGGCTCAAAAATGCTAATCCATAACTGTGTAGGAATTTGTAGAAAATCATAAGTGATTAATTTGATTACAGGAATTCAACAGAGTAGGGGTCGACATTTTACATCTGATATTTGCATTTGCCTGCAATATAGGCTACGTTACAGCCCAGTTACACAGAGCCATCGGTGATTGATCGGATACATTAGTAAAAAAACTGACTACTGATACCTTCTGATTAGATCGCGCAGAATCCTTGTAATACTCATTCACCCTTTTCCAGCCACTAGATTGGTAAATATTCCGGATAAGCATCGTATTTAAAGCCAGCCTGAAAACTGATGTTGACACTTTTCTTACAAATAAAATAAGACTACATTTTCTGAAAGGTACTTTCGTAAGTTCGGAACCCGTCTCAGCCATTCATTCTTCACGACGACTGACAAAAGGTCGTACTAGCACTATTTGTCTACAAGAAATGGACTTAAAGTCTTAGTTGCCTTTGAAGAATGTTGTATGTAGTACTAGTTCGAAAGATCCAGGGAACATGAACATGCACGGTGAAATACTCACTGTGACATAACGGAACGGCTTTTAAAAAGGATGTTTAACCCAAATAAGTCAACCCATGAGCTATAGATGGTGCATAGTGGTGAATCAAAGACGGGACTATTTTTGAGCAACAATAGACATGTATATAACTGAATACAGGATGACACTTTACCACTGAAATACATTCATGACACTCTAGTGTGCCTTTACTTGACACGTGAAACTGAAGCAAACCTTGTGCAGTGCTAACTAAGTTGTTTAACTAATCCATGTCTGGTGATGAATGGTGTTATTTACTTTCCAGAATGGAAGAATGTAAAGGGTAACAGGGTCCGAAACTATTAAACTCTGAAAATGTTCTCGGTGCCTAGGACATGCTAAGACTGCAGACTTCAAATAAGGCTACTGATTGGTGAATTTTGAGATTAAATTTGCTTCTGACCAATCAGATACTTGAGCACAAATGCTGAGCACAGATTAAACTTTTATAGTTTTGGAGCCTGTGTGTTAAACTAATGTTGCTACATTTCTATCTAATAAAATGCATCTATGAATAAATGACATTAAACCGGATAATTGAGACTGGTTAGATTGTGAGGATGCACAGGGTCGTCTGAGTCTTCACTGTAGGCAGATGCATTTGATTTTTGGTGTTAAAGCTTCTGCGCAACGGAGCCATATAACGGATAATTGTCGTAAATTTAATGTGGCTTCATTTCTAGTTTAATGTCAAAAAATGCCTCTAGGACTAAATAATATTTGTATGGATAATAACTCTCTGCAATGGGATCCTGTAGAGGGAAATAAGTGTATAAGTAATTGGGCTACATTTCTGGTTTAATGGCAAAAGGTGCATCCAGTACTGCATGACATTAAGACGGATAATTGAGACTCTGGTTAGACAGTGGGGGGTATACAGGCTCATCGGAGTCCTCACTATACGCAGATATCCAAAATTACTAGTCACTACTCTATTGTTATGATTATTTCCTTTGTACAGTACTACATGTATATTTAAGCCGCTCTTGACGGTCTTATTTTAAGTCTCAGCAACGGTATACAAAGGTACATTTGCATGAAACGAATGGGGCACAGCCACATCTAGTTTAATATTAAAGATGAAGTGTAGACAGACATTTAAAGCTCTGGCGAGACGATATGTTGTTGATGCCGAGACTCGCTCTCAATATGTTTGATCCGGGTCTTACCGCATACCTTACCGTGGTACTAATGTCTTTCCTACCTCTGTGTCGGGGGTTTACTATTACAACTGTATCAGTAGTACTGGTTACTTCCCTTGTAAACGCCGTATTATATTGAAAATAAAACTGATGGTAGCGGCGTTAAACACAGTACAAACAAACGCACATGGTATGTATCATTTTAACCAAGTTCCACAAATAACACATTTACAATAGACGACTCTGGAAAACATCAAGTAAAGGATATATCAAAGCTCATTGAATATAGTTGAAATTACTCAGTATTTGAAATGTCTTCATTTGCCACAATGTTTCAAAAGTCGTCTTCTGCAGCTGCATCAAAAATCAGATATTTTGTTAGTGCGGGGAAGGATTAACACCGGATGCTGTTAAGTTCACGTCATATTGACAGAACTAAATAACAAGAATTGTTGTTCTAGTAATTAGATCAGATTACATTTTTAATAGTCAATTTTGCGTAGGATGAAAGTATTCTAGTAACTCTTGACAGTTATACTGGTATTTCAAAGGCATTTTTCACTATGATATATACGATGTTATATATTCCGCTGACAGCTTTAGCATTCCTAAAGACAGGGGAATGATATCATCTTCTGAACGGTTGATAACACAGTCATAATGCTAACGTAAAGAGATATAATACTTTGATTTGCCTATGTGAACATAAAGCGATAATTTGGATCGAACACAAACTATAACAAAACACGTGGTTTAGATCTTGTTTTAATGAGATTGTCACCTATCATACCAATAATCATTAGATAAAGTTTATATATCACATGCCAATGCTTGTATCCGATCTAATATACACATTACGTATTTCTTTATATGTAAAGTGTGTAATATAACTTAACCGAATCACTATTTTTGTATTCACCCGCGAATGTTTACAAAGTAGTGGCTGAGAACGTGTTTCCGGTAAACACTAACGTCACGATATCTGGACAAGTTAAAGGGACCATTATCGGTCATAAAATGATTTATTTTTGTGATTAGTAAACAGTTTATTAATTTATTTTCTGACCTCAAAAACCCGATTTTCCTTTTTGTGTTTAGTCATATGATAAAAATAATCTGACATTCGTTATCATTTCATAAAGTGTTATTAAAACTCGTCCAAGAAATTTGTTATAAAGCTCGCAAAGGATAGCTTAATAACACATTTCTTGAACTCGTTTTAAAAAACTTTATATGAAATGTCGGCTGTAGTATTCCTAAATATATGTTAATGAGATTATCTACCACTATGTTGATAAAAAAAGTCACATTGCTACTTTAGCATTAGCAATAGGGTGTGTGGCTCTTATATTACGATTTGGAGTTCAGGTGTGTAGTAATTATTCACGAAGGCCGAATGGAAGAGAAATTGTCAATAGTGTTAGAATGTGTGATATATCACGCTCAACTCCCTCTTTGCGTATAGAAGAGAAATTGTCAATAGTGTTAAAATAATATATTGGGTGATCTTTATATTAAGCCTGTCCCACTGATAAACACATTTTGGCGCATCAGCATATGGTATTTAAAAAAATTGTGTGAAAAATGTGCTTTTTATACAATGTTTGCAACTCTATTTAATAATTACACAATTATAAGTAGATGGTTTCCATATTGTTTGCCGTGATGTTTTAAATGTCGTCTGCTTTAGATTTGTGGGATTTGAGTAAATGTTACGTAAACATCGCATACTTTTGAGTTTAACAATTTAAGTTATTAGTATATTTAATTACTTTATCTTTGATATATGAACCCTTTCGTCTTCTATATCGTCTAATATTAACAGACTTTGGCTTTTTGTAATTGAAATATGTCAAGGCTTATCATGCTTGTTTACCTAGTTAAGTGCAAACAATTTAAAATATCCAAAAAAGTGAATGAATAATGAAATAGAGTGAGACTCTTTGCATCAACGGTTTACGTCTTAATAATATGTTACATTTGTTATGTACGCAAGCAAATAAACAATATATTCTTAGAAACATCCAGTTCTCATCTCTTCAGTTGTCATGTAGACAGTATATGAGCCGTCCAGCGATAAATACAACATTGCGGACTCTGCGTAAAGTATCTACCCAGATCAGCCTGCGCAGTCCGCGAATGCTAACCCGGAAAGACTCTTTTCACCTCCTGTGGATTTTCTGTTTCTGGAATCATTACTCTATACTCTATCTCCCCCCCCCCCCCCCCCCCCCCCCCCACCCATTGAGACGAAATGTTTCGGCCCGGACTAGCCTGCGCGGAATGCGCAGGATTATCTGGGTCGATACATTACGCAGAGGTCAAAATGTTGGTTTTCTCGTGGGACGGCTCATTTCATTAGGGATACTATTTATCGTTTTACGGCCTCGGTGAAATAGAGGTACACCGTCCGCCTCTTAGTGGCAGGTCGCATGTTGGATCCCTGGCCGGGTCATTCCATATACTTAAAGAAAGTTGTAATGGCTGCACTCCTTTGGCTCTTAAGATAGCGGGATAACCATGACTACTGATTGACTGGTGTCAGGGTAAATGGACCAGTATCTCTGGTAACTGTCCCAGGAAACGCCGTGATATAACTGACAGGCTGGTGTCAGGGTAAATGGACCAGTATCACTGGTAACTGTCCCAGGAAACGCCGTGATATAACTGAAGAATGTTTACAGCGGCGTTAATCACCGAACTATAACATATGTATTAAAGTTCAATTAATGGCCTTTTCAATGTATCATTTGGTGTTGCTGATTTATTTTAAATTAAACGAGCGGTCATCAAAGATGCAATAGCCGATAGATGTCACTATGTTTCGGCCCGTTTAGATAAGAAGGATCCCTCTGACTCCATTTTTCTTCACAATTTTTCCAACTACTTTTCTCTCAAAGCTGTTCATTTGATCTCACTCCCTATCTTATGACTTAACCCTTTCTCACAAACAGGCACATTTTTATCTGAAGCAGACGAATTTTGATAACAGTCAGACAAAGGGAAACATTGCTAATAATGAACAGTTTCGTCTTTTGT
>JASEVX010000001.1:109969730-110037442 GCA_031761405.1 Serripes groenlandicus | reverse complement strand
ACCCCGGTGATACATGTACGCGGTAATTTTAATGTACAATGAGTATCGGTTTAAAATAGCATTATAATTTATTTAAATCATATAATTATATGTCATAACACTAATAACCCTTTCCAACGTATAGACAGCTTTGGACGCATATGCAGCAAGTAAATGAAAACATTGTGCAATGTGGATAAGAAGAAGTTGCTCATAATAATAAATTCCTCTTTTCCCACAATATTAAATCGTCTAAGAACCCCAAAATCTGAATTCATAAAGTTTACATAGAAAGCATTGAGTACCCAGAATAAAGTCATATCAGATAAATCACCTTTACCAAAGTTATAAGTGTGCACATTGTAGACCGGGACTTAAATATATGTTCATATATATGTGTAACCTTGTTTTGATCTAAACTATCATCTTTATTGATCATGAGTGATTTATGTGCAGAAACAAAGAACAATGCAAAATAATGAAGCAGTAGTAGTAGTAGCAATGTAGTGTATATTAGAATACAGAAGTGTAGTGTAGTGTAGTGTATATTAGAGTAGCCATGAATGTACAATGAGAATGATATCTTATATTAAATCAAAGCTCTCTGATTGATGCACTGTTTCAGTCATATCACAGCGTTTCCTGGTAAAGTTACCAGTACTACTGGCTCATCTATCCTGACACCAGCCAATCAGCCAATCAGTCGTAATGATAACTCCGCAACTCTAAGCGCAAAGGACGGCAGCCATTACTACCCTCTTTAAAGCCTTTATTTTCATCAGGAATAAAGCTTGTAAACTTTTGAACTGTCTACGGAGGTAAGTGTTGAAATATTCAAGTCAGGTATTTAACCGCATTTTCGGTTTACTAAAATCATATTTTAGTCATATTTGATATTTAAAAAATCATTTCAATAAAGTATACATAAGTAAAGTGTTGTTGTTAACATTCATAAATGACGTCCCGACAAGAAATGTCTTATAATTATGATATTTATGTAAAATTGATATCTTTGTAATTGTAAAAGCTTATAAGAAGTGAAAATGTCAAATATGACCACAATGTTGGTTTTCTCGTGGGTTTGCCCAAATATTACTGGTTTGTCTATGTGCGGAATAACTGGTAAGGTCATTTAATTCCTATTTAAATGACAGTGCATGTCAAGAACATTTTTTCTCACGGTTTTCACTCAACTTAAAATGTCCCGATATTGCCTGATTGTCATTTAAAAAAGATGAGTAAGCAACCGGCACAGATTAAACCAGTTTCTCATTGTCATTGAATGATAAAGATAACCATATAAGCTGTTAGCAACAGAACGACCATAAATTGTCACGTACGAATGCCACCCACCATCCCTAGGTTCGATCCCGACTCGTGACGGTCGTGGTGGAGTTCTCTTAGTAAATGCACATTTCCTAGCCAAGTACTGTCAATAATAGTAAATGAATTATGTACTCGTGGTATAACAACACTATTGCTTAAAATGGCGTAAATTCACAATAAAACGAATAAAAGAAATTCGCATTGGTTTGCGGATGGCTGCTATGCGCGAATGTTTTTCCTTCTGTTGAAACAATTTCATATTTTGCCAACGTTACACGTTACCTGACAATCAAATATCCGGATCAGCACAGACTTCAGGATATTAGCTGCTCGCCAGTTAGTCGTGGAAACGTCCTGGTAGCATATATACAGAACGGTTATATAAAACAAATTATTTACAACATCCTAGCTTATGTTAGCTTAACAGGTTTTGAGTGAAATGTCTCACCAAAATGGCTACATAGTATATGTAGGAATGTTACAGATGCTAAAAGCACAAGGTAACCATGTTGTGTCGGCTTGTCGCCGTAAAATAACTCAACTATCGTTACAAATGGCTTTCAACTCCAAATTATTTGAGCGAAAATAAATTACAAACTGGACGACTTGCTAAGGAAATCAGTATAAGCCAATCAATTGCACCTTTAAAGTAACATGATATTATATGATTTCAATTTGACAAAAATGTATTAACTACAATAATCAAATAGGATGTTTTATAAGTACTTTAGTATAGGATCAGCCCCAGCAGACTTGGAAGTAAAGTGTAAGACCTAAGGCTAGCCCGAGTGCTAGGTATCTGGTGAACAATGCTTTGATAACTATCTATCAGTATTCGACCGATTTAACCCTTTCAGCGCCGAATTGTTTAGAGTAGACTCTTCCATGTTCAAACTCGGACGACTCTATTTTCATGTTATTTGATTTTTGGAATATTTTTATAACTCACAGCGAAACAATGCAGATTTCAGGTGAGACAGCTCGTTACGAGCTGACTCACCTGAATCTGCATTGTTTGCAAAAAGCTCAATATATTGCCTTTGTCGCTGAAAGAGTTAACTTCCGATGAATTTGGCAAATGCAAAATAGAGCCTTGCGTATTTATTTGATTTATTCTAGACGCACAATTACCGGGACACGCAGCAGAGAAAATGGTCTTCATTAGTGGCTAATGGAATCCAGCTTTTATGTTTTAATTTTACAGCTCATTTAGGATATGATACAAAAATGCTTTATCCCAAACATTCTTGACTCCGGCCGCAAATGAAAAGAATGTAGCTGTACTATTTGTGCGCCTCGAACAATTACGGACCGAGACTTTTGTAAAAGGGTACACAGTTGCTCTAAGTAACCGATATGTTGTCTGTTTGTATGGTGTTTTACGCCGCTTTTAACACTTCTTTCAGTTATATTTCAGCGTTTCATGGGTACTCTACCAGTATTACTGGTCCATTTATCCTGACACCAGTGAGTCAGGCGTAATGCTAACCCCACATTCCTGAACGCCAAGGAGGGAGAGCCATGAATACCGCTTTAAAAGTATTTGGTATGACCCGGCCGGGGATCGAACCCGCGACCTCCCGCACCCGAATCGGACGCTCTACAACTGCATCAACGAGGCGGTCCTAAATAATGGAGCATAGGCTATTTAAGACCTGAGTAGCCCTGCATGACATGTCTGATCAACACTGACCGTTATGTTTAGACTGAATGGATGGGCAGTCATATTTTCATCTACAAATGTTCGATTGTTTGGTTATGTGTTTTCAACAATATTCCAATTATTTCACGGAGTTTCTTGTAAAGTTATCAGTACTACTGGATCCATTAATGCTGACTCCAGGAAGTCAGAGATAATGCTATCCCATAGTCCTGAGCGCCAAGGATGAAAAGCCATTAGTACCATGTATAAAGTATTTAATATGACCCGGCCCGGGTTCTAACCACGACTTCCCTCACCGAGGCACCTAGACGCTCTACCACGACTTCCCTCACCGAGGCACCTAGACGCTCTACCACTACACGACTTCCCTCACCGAGGCACCTAGACGCTCTACCACTACACGACTTCCCTCACCGAGGCACCTGGACGCTCTACCACTACACGACTTCCCTCACCGAGGCACCGAGACGCTCTACCACGACTTCCCTCACCGAGGCACCAAGACGCTCTACCACTACACGACTTCCCTCACCGAGACACCTAGACGCTCTATCACGACTTCCCTCACCGAGGCACCTAGACGCTCTACCACGACTTCCCTCACCGAGGCACCTAGACGCTCTACCACTACACGACTTCCCTCACCGAGGCACCTAGATGCTCTACCACGACTTCCCTCACCGAGGCACCTAGACGCTCTACCACTAC
Organism: Serripes groenlandicus; assembly: GCA_031761405.1. NCBI lineage: Eukaryota > Metazoa > Mollusca > Bivalvia > Cardiida > Cardiidae > Serripes > Serripes groenlandicus. The sequence continues at coordinate 110,033,766 of JASEVX010000001.1, read as the reverse complement.
ACGACTTCCCTCACCGAGGCACCGAGACGCTCAAACACTACACGACTTCCCTCACCGAGGCACCTGGACGCTCTACCACTACACGACTTCCCTCACCGAGGCACCGAGACGCTCTACCACGACTTCCCTCACCGAGGCACCAAGACGCTCTACCACTACACGACTTCCCTCACCGAGACACCTAGACGCTCTATCACGACTTCCCTCACCGAGGCACCTAGACGCTCTACCACGACTTCCCTCACCGAGGCACCTGGACGCTTTACCACTACACGACTTCCCTCACCGATGCACCGAGACGCTCTACCACTACACGACTTCCCTCATCGAGGCACCTTGACGCTCTACCACTACACGACTTCCCTCACCGATGCACCGAGACGCTCTACCACTACACGACTTCCCTCACCGAGGCACCTGGACGCTCTACCACTACACGACTTCCCTCACCGAGGCATCTGGACGCTCTACCACTACACGACTTCCCTCACCGAGGCACCTGGACGCTCTACCACTACACGACTTCCCTCACCGAGGCACCTAGACGCTCTACCACTTCACGATTTCCCTCACCGAGGCACCTGGACGCTCTACCACTACACGAATTCCCTCACCGAGGCACCTGAAAGCTCTACCACTACACGACTTCCCTCACCGAGGCACCTGGACGCTCTACCACTACACGACTTCCCTCACCGAGGCACCTAGACGCTCTACCACTACACGACTTCCCTCACCGAGGCACCTGGACGCTCTACCACTACAAGACTTCCCTCACCGAGGCACCTGGACGCTCTACCACTACACGAATTCCCTCACCGAGGCACCTGAAAGCTCTACCACTACACGACTTCCCTCACCGAGGCACCTGGACGCTCTACCACTACACGACTTCCCTCACCGAGGCACCGAGACGCTCTACCACTACACGACTTCCCTCACCGAGGCACATAGCCGCTCTATCATTACACGACTTACCTCACCGAGGCACCTAGACGCTCTACCACTACACGACTTTCCTCACCGAGGCACCTGTACGCTCTACCACTACACGACTTCCCTCACCGAGGCACTTAGACGCTCTACCACTACACGACTTCCCTCACCGAGGCACCTGGACGCTCTACCACTACACGACTTCCCTCACCGAGGCACCTAGACGCTCTACCACTACACGACTTACCTCACCGAGGCACCTAGTCGCTCTACCACTACACGACTTCCCTCACCGAGGCACCTGGACGCTCTACCACTACACGGCCGATGTGGCCATCTATACTTGCACATCTCCACATTATCAACAGAATGCTAATTGCACGTGTAGGAATGTAAAACAGATATAATGCATCCTTCACCAGCGTGACATACAGAACTACATATTTACTTATTTATTGTGTCGCGGCTATGCACACACGTTCCCTGCTTCAGAGCTGATTTTTGAATTCTCTCAAAGAAACTACCTTCCAATATTTTACTGTGAATCAATCCCTCGGTATATTTGCTTGGTGACATGATGACATTCTCCTCAGACATGTTTTTTGCAAAGACCAAAAAAGCAAAACTAGTTTATTTGCTATGATATTTCATGCAGTTTCCGGAATCAATAAGGTAACACGATATTCATTTAAATTTACCAATACATTTATTAAAGTGAACTATTCGTACCATTTATTGACTGTTCCCCTATACATCGAACCTGCAGCAGACGACTTTGAAATGGCGGAAACTTTCTATAAATGAAAGAATAATTATTTAATAAAGTTGAAAACATTGTGGCAAAATGAGAAATTGCTCATTATGATCAATTTCTCCATTTGTCATTATTCTGTTGCGGAGGCGTCAGAAAGTGTCTGTATGTGGGGTCAATATGTAAAGGCAGTCAATATCCCCGAGTTGTCTCTTGTATTTGGAGGCACAGTGGTAAACCCTTACCTTCTTCCAGACGTATTTTGACGCATCTGCAGCAGTCGACTTTCGAAAAAATTGTGGCGTTTGGAGTACTTGATTATAATGACCAACTTCTTATTTTGCCACAGTGTTTTCAACTTTATTAAATAATTATACTTTAATTTAAAGGAGACTAACTAAATGATTGCATAGATGTTTTCAAAGTGGTCTGCTGACCGATTTGTTGTAAACGAGAAATGGTTACATAAAACAGTACATATTAAAACAGTTTATGTCCCAACTATCTATGTAATGTTGCGCATAGAATAAATATGTAGGTTTACGATACAGGAAATATTAAATAATACACTACATAATAACCCCATGTTGTTTCTTTATTACATACTGCGGGTGCAACAGACTAGACTAATCACATAGCAAATTGATCCAAACACTAAATGACATGACAAACCTACAGTCATATAAAAGTAAGCCGTTCCACGAGAAAATCTACGTGGCATGCTTAGGCTGATCCGGGTCGATACGTTACTCAGAGTCCACACTGTTAGTTTTCTCGTGGGACGGCTCATATAACAACACCCGCTGACCCTGACATGTCGGAGAACCCATAGACATGCGTTAACGTGTATGTTACGTGAACCTAACGTTACTGTACAAAGTATTACCTTTGTCGGAAGATAGCCAGTTGTCTGGAATAAATAATTAATACGATTATGATTCGAGACTTCTAAAGGAAACGTGGATGCTTTCATTTGCTGCAGTGATAATAATTAATACGATTATGATTCGAGACTTCTAAAGGAAACGTGGATGCTTTCATTTGCTGCAGTGATAATAATTAATACGATTATGATTCGAGACTTCTAAAGGAAACGTGGATGCTTTCATTTGCTGCAGTGATAATAATTAATTACTCGTTAACTCTTTCAGCGCTAAAGGCAATATTGAGCTTTTTGCAAACAATACTGATTCAGGTGAGTCAGCTCGTAACGAGCTGTCTCACCTGAAATCAGCATTGTTTGCCTTTTAGTTATAAAAATAGTTCAAACTTTTATTACATGAACAATGGAGACGCCCGATTTTGAACATGGAAGAGTCTACCTTAAACAATTCGGGCTGAAAGAGTTAAAAAAAAGAAAAAAAAAGAAACAGAAAGAACCCAATCTGCTTATGTAATGATACGTCAAAGTGTGTTATTCGGCATGACAAACTCATGTAATGCATTTCGAACCAGCCACTGGCCAGTTATATGTACTCAAAACCGATGTGTACCACTCGAGTACTGTTAGTAGTTTTGCTATGTGCATTGTCAGCTTTCAGCGACCCGGCATAACCGAAAAAAAAAAAACCAACAAAAAAACCGTTAATGAAATAATGAAGCGTCTGTAACATATAATAAGGTAGATTTTGTGGTTGTTACATGCTCTTCATTATAAACTCTCTGCGTCTACATTCCTGCATCATGACTATTAATGCACTTGGGTCACGCCTTACGAAAGTCGACATTCTGCCAAAAGTAAAGATCTAGACCAGCCTAGGTATCCGTGCAGTTTGACTCAGCATCTTCATTATTCGCCATTTTATCCTTAAAAATAATAGATGTAAAAAGAGCACGGTTGTGACAACAGATTGATTTTGAAATGGGCTACTTTGTCGTTATTGTAATCAATTTTTCAAACTCCAACGACTGGTTTTGGTATAACGTGGATCATTTTGTCCCCATAGTCATCACTGTGTTTTAACGTAAAGATCAACAGACCTCGGATCGTACTGTGTGAAAGATAGAAAGCGGTAAACTGCTAATTTGAATGCGTTTTAGGTACCGTTAGTTCCGGTGGTGTCAGATTTATATAACAAAATGTTTTAAACCGTTCCTACATACAAAAAGGCTGCGGTAGACGTTGTGGCAAACATATAGGCCATACTATTGATAATATTATTGAATAAAGTTAAAAACATTATGGCAAAAGGCAATTTCTTCTTTTCTCAGTCTGTTTTCGAACGTCGTCTATTGCAGTTGTATTAAAATGCGTCTGTAAGTGGGAAAGGGTAACATTGAAAAAAAAAAAAAAAAAGAGCGAATTGGTACGGCAACATTATCTCATCCACCAATCAAATCAAAGTGTCTAGTTATCAGGTCTGTCCGAGGATACTCATGTCCAAAAGTAGTACATGTACATCGAAGGTAACATATCGTTGAAAAATGGTTAGACCTAGCAATTACCCGAAAAACTACTATTATATGTAAATCTTACTATACCACTGACTCTGTAGTGATATGAAATTTGTATACGCCGAATGTGTTTGCCAGCTTAATTGCAATCCCATACTAAAATACTTCGCACTGCGTAAATTGGATCTGACCATACCTCATAAAAGGTCGGCTCGAATTGACCATACAGGCTCATTTATATATTCATGAGCTTTTGCTCGTGTTTTATTCAATGAAATCGTACGATACAACCAGTGCTTGGTCCTGCTATTATACTGGTTATTACGGAATCGGAACATATCCACCGTCACCGTTTCTCTGTCTCCCCTATTTATACCTAAAGATTATGTAAGCGACAATTTGACAAAAAGTATGCATGACCAATGAGATGTTATCATACAAATAGCTAATTTAACTGTTCGTTTAGATATGACTCAGGCAAAGTAAAAAACAATTTATTAATTCCGAATAAATCTATTATTAAAGTGAAACAGCTAAATTTATTTATTTCAATCGTCATGTTACTTAGTATTTAAATCCAAGTGCTGCAATTAAATCTAGTTTTAAACACCACAGTGTTGTTCAATAGCTCTTCTATTAATTTGTTTCTAATTCAGTTGTGCAATTTGGGATAAATATCAAATAATAATCAAAAAGCTCGCTGCCAACTTTTATGATATTTCCTTGCATTATTGATGCAGTTAATAATAAAATACACAAACTAGAATGCTATCAAATGAGTTATAGTAGCTTGGCATGAACATTTTATTACAGGCGTACAAACATGACTATATCCCATGATATGTACGTTCCGAGAAAAAAGCTTCTATTAGGGTTGAACAAGGTTAAAAGCAGTTTGTATAGGGTTTATATGTGATTAATTCTTCAAGAAACACTACAACAACGACTGTTTTTTGGAACTCGGTTACGACATCAAACGGCTATATCTCTCGCTAGATGTAACATAACAAGGAAGAACAGATAGTGCAGGCTATATAAATAGTTTCATTGTGTAAAAGATTATAATCGACTGTCTGAGCAGCTGGTGCAGTTTGTTCATCTTTTCATACAGAGGAAAATAGTTTGCAAGTACATCATGAGTTTGTTTGTTTGTTTTTATGCTGTTTCATGCCGCCCTCAACAACTATTCAGTTTAATCTCGGCGGTTTTATGCCGCCCTCAACAACTATTCAGTTTAATCTCGGCGGTTTTATGATTAGCTACCAGTACTACTGGCTCATTTATGCTGGAAACAGCGAGTCAGTCGTAATGCCGACCCCACAACCCTGATCGCCAAGGAGGTAAATTCATTACCATCATTTTAAAGGCTTTGGTATGACCCAGCCAGGGTTCGAACCCGTGGCATCCTGCGTTCGAGACGGACACTCTATTGCGACATCACCGAACATATAGATTCATCAACTATGTCCATTATTCTGATCTTTTCAATAAATCCTAGCGTTGCAGTTAAATATCGTAGTTTACTTGCATCATAACTTGAATTCGTAATAAATTCTATTCGTTTAATTCAATTATCCCCTCTTTCATAAAAGATGAGAGCCGCAGTTGTCATTGCACTTGATTTTTACGATGCTTAATAATGAACACATTGCTACCTATTTTATAGCCAGACAACTAAATCCATTACCATCATTTTAAAGGCTTTGGTATGACCCAGCTGGGGTTCGAACCCGTGACATCCTGCGTTCGAGACGGACTCACTACCGCAACATCACTGAATGAACACACGTTAAGATACTTGTTGTTTGTTGAGATAAATACATTCGTTGGTCAACAAAGACATAATAGAAATTACAATCGTGCTGTAGAGTATATAGAACAAGGAGAAGACGTTCATTTCGATGATAGTTTGAACATAGAGATTCATCAACTTTGTACACTATTCATATGTTTTCAATAAATCCTAGCGTTGCAGTTAAATATCGTGGCTTACTGCATCATAACTTGAATTCGTTATACATTCTATTCGTTTAATTCAATTATCCACTCTCTCATAAAAGATGAGAGCCGCAGTTGTCATTGCACTTGATTTTTACGATGCTTAATATTGAACAAATTGCTGCCTCTTTTATAGCCAGACCACTAACTAACACGAACACTTGTAACATCAGCCACAAAATGTTTTACTGCATGTTGTGATTGAAGCATGTGATGCAACTTTTACAATGTCTAACGAACATCCATCTCTCTATGACATATCGTTTGATATATAAGGGGTCAGGGTGTAATCGGATTTACTGAAAGAAGTGTTGAGGTTTTTGTGCAATGGACTTGCGATAACTCGAAGTCTACTGGCACCCATATATTACTTCGAGTTATCGACGTGTTCGAGTGATCTCTCTTATGCTCAATTAATTGTGTATTTTAAGCTTTGTAATTCATTCATACTGAAATGAGCCGTCCCGCGAGAAAACCAACATTGTGGCGTAAAGTAGCGACCCGGATCAGCCTAAGCATGCCGCGCAGACTTACCCGAATAGACACTTTTCGCCTCCTGTGGATTTTCTGTTTCAGGAATAACTACGCTATACCTCTATCCCACGAGACGGAATGCGCAGGCTGGTCCGGGTCGATACCTTACGCAGAGGCCATAATGTTGGTTTTCTCGCGAGACGTCTCAAATGTGTATTTCTGAATGCAAGTCAGTGATACAATTATCAAAAACATCACAGCAGAACATCTGATTACTCGTCCGAGAACTGCTATTACATTTATTTCAAAAGATATGTCCATACCAGGATGATTACCTGGACTAACACCATCATATTTTTAGCAACGCGCTACGTAAAACTGAAAACTACCTCACTTTGAAAAACGTTATATAGATATTTTGAAAGGAACGTCAAGCACAAAGTGTGTGCAAATGCATATTTCGCCTTAAGAAAACAATTGCTTGTCTAATATACAACATAGAAAAACCCTCCCCAAGATGTACAGACAGGTCCTAGAATATTCATGCGACGTAGTTCAAATACAATGATTGCGTTGTTTCATCTAAAATTGATAATTGGCCAAACTCTTAAAATTACCAATGCAGCAACCGTGACCCTTTTGTACTTACCGCATATCTTCTTCCCATTTACCATACGGAAACATATCTTCGGGAATCTGCGACCAGCGAAGATCAACATGCAACTTCGTGTAGTCTGATCAGGATCTTCCCTGATCCATATCTAGGCATAGTTATGACAGCCTAGGGGTACGGATATGACTCAAACACGGACTATACAGGTTAGCTTTTTGTTCTTAACTCTTTCAGCGCCAAAGGCAATATTAAGGTTTTTGCAAACAATACTGATTCATGTGAGTCAGCTCGTAACGAGCTGTCTCACCTGAAATCAGCATTGTTTGCCTTTTTAGTTATTAAAATAGTCCAAACCTTTATTACATACGAAATGGAGACGCCCGATTTTGAACATGGAAGAGTCTACTTTAAACAATTTGGCGCTGAAAGAGTTAATTGTCTTAAATCTCAAAACCACCGAATATTGTATTGAACATGCCGTGGCTTCAACAATTATATTCCACGTTCGAGTTATGCATGACAGACTTTCACATCAGTTGTTGAACGTTTTTGGCCGTGAAAGGTAAACCCTTTCACTGCCGGAACCGAATTTTGGAAGCCTGTGACGCTAAGTAAAACTGTATAGCGACATAAGACTAGACTGTTTTAAGGCCTGCTGGTTAAGTAAAGCAACTTGCCTACACACTTTCTATAGCATTATGACTGACAGCAATGTAAGCAGTATATTGCTCTGTAGCAAACTTTTTAATAAAGAGGGAACAATGCATTAATTTAAATGGGGTTGAATAGCCTACATATTTAAAGTCGTTTCATATTAACAGTATAGCTGTAAACGAGTGCATGATATCCACGACTACTGAGAGAACTGTGAATATATAATATGTATATATGTAAATATTTGTATACTGGGCTGGAGGCCTTATACTGCAATAAATTCATTCATTACTTAAAATCTCAAGTAAGGTTGGAACACATTCCAGCATTCATATTTATCACCCAAATTCCACCGAATTCAATCTTGTTTGCCAAGAGTAAATGAGGGATGATAAGGTGACATAAATAGTTACTGACCAACAATAATTGTCATGCAATGGAATATTTAGGCATTCTTATAAGAAAATAAAAATAATGAAATACGCTCTTAATCCCTCCCTCATATAGACGCTTTCTGACGCCTCTGCAGCAGACAGCTTTTTGAAAACATAGTGACAAAAGAAGAAATTACTCAAAACGAGTAATTTCTCCTTTTGCCACAATGTTTTCCACTTTTAGTCATAGGTTATCCATTCAATTAAAGAGATTTTCCATTTTTGGAAAAAAGATGTTCAAAGTCGTCTGCTGCAGAATTTCCGTATTTGGGAAAGGGTTAAGTATGAAAGTTATACTTAACGCTAAATATCGCTGATATAATTGGGGTTAGACACAATACTATTGATTGATCACCCCAGGACATCTATCTTGATATTTCTATAACTAACTATAGACTCGTCCGAACGCAATGATTTAATATTCAGCATTGAAATGGTTATGGATAACTCAACGATTTCAATCCATTTCCCGTTTTCAGAAATAAGTTAAAGTGCGTAAACATACACGTCAAGCTTCAGCTCACGAAGGCAGACTTTTGTTATGCCGGATTAGAAATTAAATGTGTTGATAATCGGGCAATACTATAAGTGCATGCGTAATTAAGTGTGCTAAAACGAGGATGCTTCCAGTGGTTAATAGTATAATGAGCCATTTGTAAACTAATAACAATAACCACTGCCATATGAGTAGTAATTGTATGATTTCCCCCACACACGACCGTCTGTAGTTACTATCTCTATAGGATTTATACACTTTATAAGTACTCCTTTCCCACATACAACAAATCTGCAACACACGCGTTTGAAACTCGTAAACTTTCTGCTTATCTAGTTTTGCAAATGCGAACACAATACGAGTGAAAGTTAACTTATTGAAACTAGTTGAAAACATTGCGGCATAAGGAAAACATGCTTAGTATGAGCAATTTCCTCTTTTGCCAAAATGTTTTCAAAAGTCGTCTGCTTAAGAGGCATCAGAAGGAGCTTGAAGTTGGGAGAGGATTAATACAAATGAAACTTATATTGATGATGGAAAGAATTGCATCCGTCTGTGCGTTTATAGCATAAAGTGTATGCTGATTGATAAGAACTGCTTTAACCTTGGACTAATCAAGATTGATTGAGATCACTCTAGAACTTGACTCGTTTACAAGAGTGCTTGTACCGATTGAGCCTATCTATGCAATCCGCTTCACATTGACATTTGTGAAGTGTGCAGATTCAAAACAACCTGCGCATCTTTTCAGCATATCAAAATCTTCAAACCAAATCTGAAGCTACAAACATTCCTTTGTAAGTACTTTGCGGAAAGTGTAGATCTGGATATATAACGGGCGGTGTTTAGGTAATAGAACTATCGATTCATTTTATACTCATTTATTCAGGATACTGTATATACATATATGGTCAAATGAACAATATAGTATAAACAATACTCAGTACAACACAGAATGCATATGCAGATTAAAATCATACACTTATACTACAAAAACAAGGAATGCAATTTGATAAAGATAAATAAATATTGCTTACCAGAGTAACATAAATATTTCTATAAGGAAATATATAGCAAACATTCGTTACATGCTGATATGTGCTGGCTGCAAGGTAAGCCGAAAATGAACACACTGGGATGAGGAAATTATCGGATTTGGAAGTGGCGGCAAAAGGAAAAGGCTTACGCAATTAGTTACTGACCTTGCTCACGACAACACTGGACAATCACTTGCATAACACATTGTAGTCTGTCACATATATACAACTAATTGTCATCAAACTGATATGCTTGAATGGTCAGTGTTATCATTATGTTCTAAAGGTAGGAAATATGTAAACTCGCCGACATATGTTTTCCCTATCCTGTTCAATAACAAAAAGCCCACTATAATTTGCATTAATCTGGATTTAATTTAACCATTATCATTAAATGAAAGAAAGTGGAATTGGATAAATCAAATGTAAGGTTCGGGTTATAGAGTATACGTATTCTTAAACAAGTTAAAATGTAAATTAAATCTGCGATATATGTGTTGTTTAGTTGAAATTAAACTATCTGAATATTATGTCGATGTCTCAAAACCCCCGAAAATGTTGATCTTTATGGTATGGTATTAGTTACATCATTGAAGGTACAAGTACGCTCCAAATGTTTTCTAGAGCAATTGGGCTTCGTCATAGGTAAACCGACATTAAATAATGCTCAGCCTACTGCTTGCTCGACATTGATCAGGGTAATATTTGTTCTTAAATTAAACACTGCTAAACATGAGGAAAAGTGGAAACGTCACAAAAACCCTGTTGAAATAGGAAACGTCACATAAACCTGTTGAAATGGGAAACGTCACATAAACCTGTTGAAATGGGAAACGTCACATAAACCCTGTTGCAACTGGAAACGTCACATAAACCCTGTTGAAATGGAAAACGTCACATACACCCTGTTGCAACTGGAAACGTCACATAAACCCTGTTGAAATGGGAAACGTCACATAAACCCTGTTGAAATGGAAAACGTCACATACACCCTGTTGAAATTAGAAACGTCACATAAACCCTGTTGAAATGGGAAACGTCACATAAACCCTGTTAAAACGATTATTAATTATTTCAGCGTCAAAGGCAAATTTTTGAGATTTTTGCAAACAATACAGATTCGGGTGAGTCAGCTCGTATCGAGCTGTCTCACCTGAAATCAGCAATGTTTGCCTAGTAGTTATCAAAATATACCAAAACTCTTGTTATATGAGAAATGGAGACGCCCGCTTGTTTACGTGGAAGAGTATACTTTAAACAATTCGGCACTGAAAGAGTTAGACGCTGAACCCCCGATTGCTATTTTCGCATGACATTACTCTATTGTTAGATGAAACGTTAATGTGACTGCACATTGCAGTGCAATTACAAGGTTAATATATACGATTGTATTTAGATATCACTTTTCCCCATACAGCGGTGTTACTTTAAACAATAAGTGTTGGCACGTTCATTGAAATGTAAATACCCTTCATTTAATTAAAAAAAGTATGGCAAATACTGAAAAAATCTCCATAACAGATAGCTTATTTGTTTAATAAAGTTGAAAACATTATGGCCAAAGGAGAAATTGCTCATCATGAGCAATTTCATCTTTGGCCATAATGTTTTCAAAAGTCATCTGCTGCTATTGTGTCAAAATGTGTCTGCAGGTGGGACAGGGTTAAAACAGACTTAAGTTGATATCATTTTTGTTGCACATTTTACGACCAAGGTTTTCATTTCATTATGAATATGTATCATTGTCATCTCTAAGTACAGATAGCTTGGTTATAGTTGGCAAAAAAAAACTTAATATGTAAAGTGGTCGGTCGGTTAGCTATGTGTTTATAAAAAAAAAAAAAATACATACTTATATGTTTCATTTCAACTGGGCTAGCTTTTGTTGGGCCGTGTTTTAGTATACGTTTACCGGCGTTTTGGTCAATAGTTTAGTTTTTATTGCAAAACAAGTATTTATCATTTCTGATTCTTTGTCAAATCAGTGATTGATTATGAAAACTGCCCCGGATAATTCGTATATAGCCTATTGAAATGTATAAATCAACACAGACCAATTCGGCTCTAGCTGTATTGACTAATGTCGAACAGTTTTCCCAAAACAGAATACAATTATGAACGACCATAAAGACTCGATCACATACAAATTCCCCGACTTCAAAAGCTCCTTTCGAATTATTCAGTTCTCCAAAGAACCGAATGCTATCTCATTACAATCAAACCAAAATACTTCGCAGTACGAATATGCGAGCGGGTTGGGTTTATGTATCGGTTTCAATGAGATTGGATCTATTGCATCATGCACAATTAAATCTTCAAGATGAAAGAGAGAGCTCAAATAGCATTATATGAGCCGTCTCGCGAGAAAACAAACAGTGTGGACTCTGTGTAAAGGATCGACCTTGATCAGCCTAGGCATGCCGCGCAGACTTTTCCGGGCAGACACAGTTTGCCTCCTGTAGATTTTCTGATTCAAGAATCATTACTTTTTTTCCCCAATGTTTTATCAAATGAAAACACGGATGCATGTGTGCAAACGGAGATACTCTTCGTGAGCATGTTCCTTTCCGTGATCTGAAGCATTCAGGTTCAAAAATAAATATCCTAAACGAAGACCAAAATCATGTTTCTCTCATTTGAAATATCCATTCTGTTCTAAGTCACATTAACACATTCTTTGCAGCGGATATAGAGTCTGACCTAATGAAAGACATTCCTGACATGAAGCACGTACACATAAGTATATGTACAAAACGCAAGAATTTATAATTTATTTTCAACAACGATGTGGTAGCTGTCGTAGAACACACTTTACGGTAGAGATTTACAGAAGATATTTGGCAGAAGATTTGTCGTAATATCTGTGAGGCGTGCCTAAATGCATCATTTAGAATGTGTGAACTTCGAACACAGCTTATGACCATATTTTAGTCCCATATTTTAATCGTAACGCGAGAATAAGTCAAAATATGAGCAACATTCTTAGAAAACAATCAACAAGGCATTGCGACCAGTATAGATCCAGATCATTTAGCCTGTCCGCGCAGTTTTATTTAGCTCTAAACATTCTGCCAAATAGTAATAGAATGTTTCAAGAAACTTCTGTAATACAAAATATATGTGGATCCTGTACCTTGGATACACAAACAGCTCCTTTTCAACAGGTGTTATAACTACCAGAGAACTGGGTAAGGAGGAGTTAGCTGGTCTTTTCCCAACAATATCTCTCTTACGGCTCAACACAATTATTTTGAGTACCCACACCATAGGGTTTGAATGTCGAATAAGGATTTAGTGCTGTGAACAACGCTTACTATGGTTTCCATGGAGGACCGCTCATAGATACACGATGTATAAGAGCTAGTCGTTTAGGTATAGATGAAGAGGGGACATACTTAACCCTTTTCCTCATACGACAATTCTGCAGCAGACGACTGTGAACATATTTTGTGAAAAAATAGAATATCTCTATAATTGAATGGATAACCTATGACTAAAAGTGGAAAACATTGTGTCAAAAGGAGAAATTGCTCTGTTTTAGCAATTTCTTCTTTTGTCACTATGTTTTTAAAAAGCCGTCTGCTGCAGAGGCGTCAGAAAGCGTCTATATGAGGGAAAGGGTTAAAGGTAATTTGTGAGCTAAATACGCTAGAGATATATCATTATTCATGCCCAATCCTGCAACACTGAGCGCCTAGCAGCCATTACTACCATTTTTAAAGTATTTGGTATGACCCAGCCGGGGATTCAACTCGCGACCTCCCACACCCGAGGCTATACCACTACACCACCAAGGCGGTGAATTATACACTAAATACAACGCTAGCCTTTAATTCTATTCAATTCGCCGTCTGAAAGTTTCCCAGCTATACGTACTGTTAGAGAGATAATGCATTTATGTTTTGGTTTTACCTCGTAGTTACAAAATACCTTCTCGTCACAACGTTAGGCCGACAGTGAACATTTGTTGTCACCTAGCATATCAAACAAGTGGTTTTCTTCCGTTTCTCTAGTAACTCCACGGCCGTGTTGGGTTGTAATAGGAATTTTCTAGTAGGAATTCTGGCTTCTCTGATAAAGGTTAGATTTTATTCCAATTACTTGTTTGGTTTTATCTTTTTTTAAAACTTGTTCCAGAACCCTATATATTAATTAACCCTTTCCCATAGCAGACGCATTTTGACTCAATAGCAGCAGAAGACTTTTGAAAACATTGCGGCCAAAAGTGAAATTGCTGATGAGCAATTTCTCCTTTGGCCACAATGTTTTAAACTTTATTCAACAATTAAGCTATCTTTTATGGAGATTTTTCAGGTTTTTGTCACCATGTTTTCAAAGTGGTCTGCTGCAGGTTTGCTGTATGTGGGAGAGGGTTAATACATTCATACTTGTGAGACAGTCATGATATAACAGAAAAGATCCCTATTCATAGGATAACCCTGTTCCATATTCAGACGCATCTTCAAACAGATGAATTAGAGAAAAAATGTGGAAAAATGAGAATTTGCCCACAATTTACTGAAATGGTTTACGAACCCCTTGTAAACATGATTGAAATATGCCTGAAATACAAATGCTAACTTTAAATGTTATTTTCTGAAAGTTAATATCCCTGCTATTAATACTTTTGGACAAGATAATATATTCATGTCTTGGTTTTAAATCATGGGTTCAACATACAACATTAGACTGAGAGTGGACGAATGTTTTTCCATTTCTTCATAGCATTTACTGTTGTGTTGAATTCAAATAGTGATTGTAGTAGGAATTGGTCTTCTTATTGCAGGTTAGACTTTATAATATACATATTTCATAATATATCTATAGGTGCTACCTATTTACGAAAAAAAAAACGCAAGATAATTATAAACAAAAATTAAAGAGCATACTTTGGCCATAAAAAGGGATTTATAAGTAATTGACTAGACAATAATAATGTTAATGTCATGTTTATTGCATTATTAAAACATATTTTGAATACGTTTTGCTGTTGTCTATTATTTGAACAGAAAATAATAAAGTAAAGACATTCAGAAAATCAAGGAATACATTTATAATGAACGAGATTAAAACATGAGGGCCAAGATGATCCTTAGTCGATCACCTGCATTATGGCAAAGCAGCAAATAGATCAGCCCTTTTCTGATGCCACCTGGCGACTGCCTTTTTTAACCAGTCAATATGACTGGAACAAATTATATAAGGGGTCACATTTCTGCTAAACCCTTTCCCTATTAGAGACGGTTTCTGAGGCCTATGCAACAGACTATTTAGGAAAAGATTGTCGCCACAAGAACAATTGCTTCTTATGAGAAAGTTATCCTTTTGCTACAATGTTTGATAAATAATTATACTTTGAATGAGTGAGTCAATAGCTCATGTATAGGAATTTGGGGTCTTTCATGTTGATACCACTTTTTTGCGGGAAACGACGTCGCTCCATTGACGTTACGCCAAGATGAAGTGTAACGGAAATGACGTCACGTCCTTCTTTGGCTACGATACAGTCAAAATTTAGTTTCGGGCGTAGAAGGCTAATGCTGTCGTTTTTTTGACGAACGGGAAAACATATTTCTTACAGATTTCCATTTATTTTTAACTTTTCGTACAAATGTTAATTCCCACATAACACAGCACTTAAATGATCTTAAATATCGATTTAAAAAAAATGATTAAAAAGACGACAATAATTTTCAATCTGTGGTTTTCTGCTTATTTTATACATACCCAAAATACCGATTTAAAAAAAAAAAAGACAATAATTTTCAATCTGTGTTTTACGTCTGCTTTTTATACATATCCAAAATGGCGGCCCCCGTGAATTTTTCCAGTTTCATTTCAGAAAGCTTCATGGGTTATTGAAAAAAAAAAAAAAATCTCACACCTGTTACCTATAAGCGAAAAAACCCATTTATGGTTTTTTTTCGTATTACACGCGTACAGTCATAAATAAGCCGTTTTACGAGAACACCAACA
Organism: Serripes groenlandicus; assembly: GCA_031761405.1. Taxonomy (NCBI): domain Eukaryota; kingdom Metazoa; phylum Mollusca; class Bivalvia; order Cardiida; family Cardiidae; genus Serripes; species Serripes groenlandicus. The sequence continues at coordinate 110,018,003 of JASEVX010000001.1, read as the reverse complement.
TTGTGGACTCTGCGTAAAGTATCGACCCGGATCAACCTAAGTATGCTTTGCAAGCTAACCCGGACAAACACTGTTCGCCTCCTGTGGATTTTCTGTTTCAGGAAGGCAATAACGTTAAATAATGTCATACCGGGGAGGCAATAACGTTAAATGATGTCATACCGGGGAGGCAATAACGTTAAATGATGTCATACCGGGGAGGCAATAACGTTAAATGATGTCATACCGGGGAGACAATAACGTTAAATGATGTCATACCGGGAAGACAATAACGTTAAATGATGTCATACCGGGGAGACAATAACGTTAAATGATGTCATACCGGGGAGGCAATAACGTTAAATGATGTTATACCGGGGAGGCAATAACGTTAAATGATGTCATACCGGGGAGGCAATAACGTTAAATGATGTCATACCGGGGAGGCAATAACGTTAATTGATGTCATACCGGGGAGACAATAACGTTAAATGATGTCATACCGGGGAGGCAATAATTTTAAATGACGTCATACCGGGGAGGCGATAACGTTAAATGATGTCATACAGGGGAGGCAATAACGTTCAATGACGTCATACCGGGGAGACAATAACGGAGGCAATAATATTAAATGATGTCATACCGGGGAGAAAATAATGTTAAATGACGTCATACCTGGTAGGAAATAACGTTAAATGATGTCATACCGGGGAGGCACTAACGTTAAATGACGTCATACCTGGTAGGAAATAACGTTAAATGATGTCATACCGGGGAGGCAATAAAGTTAAATGATGTCATACCGGGGAAACAATTACGTTAAATGATGTCATACCGGGGAGGCACTACGTTCAACAGTGTCTAGTCGAGGATTGAAAGCGATTTTGATTTGGGAGAGTTCCAATATAACCCTTTCCCACATACAATAAATCTACAGTAGGCGATATTTAAAACATTTAGTCAAAAGAAAAGAAAATCTTTACAAATGAAAGTAGAATCTTTTATCAAAGTTGAACACATTGTAGCAAAAAGGAGAAATTGATCATTGTGAGCAATTTCTTGTTATATCACAATGTTGTCAAAGCTCACCGTCCGCAGATGCGTCAGAAGGCTTGAATGTTGGAAAGGGTTAACATATGGAACGCTGCTCCTCCTCAAAGAGTGTTTCGTAATACTGCAATGGCGGTAAATCTGCATAATAATTGCGTCCTTGACATGCATTCTAAATGTCAGTCTGGAATGGACTTACTAGTTCATTCATTTTACCATAGCGTAGATAAAATTGTGCATTGGTATAGATAAAAGTGAAAGGCTGGGTTGTAAATAAATCCTTTCTCACGTACAAACGCATTTTGAGGCATCTGCATCAATCTCATTAACCCACTTTCCCACATACAGCAAATCTGCAGCAGACGAAGCAGAAATGTTGACAAAAACCTGAAAAAATATCCATAAAAGATAGCTTAATTGTTAAATAAAGTTGAAAACATTGTGGCCAAAGGGGAAATAGCTCATCATGAGCAATTTCATCTTCGGCCACAATTTTGTCCAAAGTCGTCTGCTGCTATTGCGTCAAAATGCGGATGCAGGCGGGATAGGGTTAAAATCAGACCAAAATACTCCAATGAACGTATGCGAGAGTGCGGGTTTAGATCTGGTTGTAATGAGATTGCATCTGCATTAACCGGTGTGTATAACAACGTGACACAATACGTAATTTCTCATGATAATCGATTACTCATGTTGTCACAATGTATCTAAGTAAATCTCAAAATTATTCTTTTGCAGTAAGTTTTCCAAATATTTGCCTAGATTGTTTCTTAAGCTTTATTGTATGCTGGGAAGGGTGCACCACTTTTTGAAAGAAAATAAAACTAATAAGTATAACAATAAATGTCGTTCTTGAGTGGAAACCCATTGAGTTCAAGAGTAAACATGTTTTCATTATGAGAGTTATTCACTTGCAAGTGTTTTTAGATGGTATAGTAGTCGTGACATTGTTCATACATAGCATTCCTTGTTGGTACATTATCCCGTTCCCACATACAACACATCTGCAGCAGAGAACTTTGAACACATACACGCAACACTATTGAACAACTATAAATGAAAGAAAAGATATTTAATATTGCTGATAACATTGTGGTAAGAGGAGAACTTGCTTATAATGAGCAGTTTCTCATTTTGCTACTGTGTTTTCGAACGTTGTTTGCTGCAGTTGCGTCCAAGTTCTTCTGTAAATTCGATAGGGTTGATAGCCTGACGCTACTGTGCTCCGTAATTCAATAGCTGCGGTTTACCACATTATCAATTAACCTGGTTTAACCCTTTCCCTCATACGACAATTCTGCAGCAGACGACTTTGAACATATTTTGTCAAAAAATGAAAGTCTCTATAATTGAATGGATAACCTATGACTAAAAGTGGAAAACATTGTGGCAAAAGGAAATTCATTTGTTGGATAGGGTGAATCTATTTCAGCCTTAACCCTTTCCCTCATACGACAATTATGCAGCAGACGACTCTGAACATATTTTGACAAAAAATGGAAAGCCTCTACAATTGAATGGATAACCTGTGACTAAAAGTGGAAAACATTGTGGCAAAAGGAAAAATTGCTCGTTTTGAGCAATTTCTTCTTTTGTCACTATGTTTTCAAAAAGCCGTATACTGCATAGTCGTCAGAAAGCGTCTATATGAGGGAAAGGGTTAACATTTGATTGTCGTGTATTATGAAATTGTATGAGTAAAACGATAAGACGGTATCAAGCGTAATTGAAAACAGTCTGGAATTTGAAGAAGGCTGCATAGAAAGTAATCCGTATAAAGATATGCGACACATGTTGTATCATCGGGAAAATATTCACAATCAAACACTGATACATAATTGAATAAAACCATTGATTAGGAATTAAGATAATATGTAATGGTGCGAGCAGAGTTTCCTTTTTCCAAAGCGTTTTCAAAACTCGTCTAATGTAGATGCATCTGTATTTGCATCGGGAGGTGTATTTTCGTTTGAGTTCTTTTTAACACTGACATTTACGTTAGCCGTTATGTAAAGAAATAAGTTCAGTCCTGCGTTTACCCCTTTCCCACATACGACAATTCTGCAGCAGATGAATTTGAAAATATCTAGACGAAAATTTCTTAAATCTCTTTAAAAGAAAGGATAAATATTTTAGGGTTGAAACATTGAGACATAAGGGGGAAATTGCACGTTTTGAGCAAATTTACCGTTTGTCACAATGTTTTCAAAAGTCGTCTGCTGCAGAGGCGTCAGACATGCGTCGCGAAAACCAAGCATGTGTTTCTCCTCCGTGAAAACCGATATCGTTTAACTATAAGGTTAGGTATACATTGACCCCTGTAATGTTGCTTGAACTCGTTCGAATTCAAACATCAGATCGGACGAATATATCATCTGGGGTTATTCAACCGAAATGCGGCTTCCGGTGTCGTCTGCGCATGTTAATAACATCAAGTAGCCTCGTATGCGTAATATGACTACGCTCTCTAGTATGAACTTTATAAGCTTAAACTTTTGTTCTAATCCTATTCCTTTTGAAATGTAATTCTATACAATGTAACTTTTATTGAATAAAATATGTTTACAACTAAATAGTCTCGTACACGTTAATATCTGGGAAATAATTATTACAACGGCAACTATGTGAAACGATTCAATGAAACCCGACAACCTTCTTAGTGACTTTCACGATGTTTTCAACAGTAGTTCAATGAGACTACGCAGGACCGTTCAAATAAGTGTGTTTCCTGGTTCACTCGGATCAGTCCTCCACACAACATTCTTCTAGTTTACTTCCAGCATAGACTACGAGATCAATGATGAAAGACGCATGACGCTATCGCACTGACTTTGATAACTCACAACCCCCATTACCGATAGCCGTCGCCATACACGACTGAGCTATAAGGGTTCGACACTTTCTTAATTGTAGGAACAGCGCATTGAAACAACAGACTTGCAGGTTGTCGAGATGTATGATTTATATAGCTGAAACTTGAATGCAACATTATTAAGATGTTAATTATTTTTAAATGGCATGTGTCGGGACAGACGCAAAGGGATTTTTATAGTCTGTTCGATTGTGAAAACTCAGTAGAGCCTTTGTATGCCTAACTGTAATCAAAGATAAACGACTGTGCTGCACTTAGATGCGCCATAGATGTAAGGTGTGTCAATACTTAAACAATATAATAATTAAGTTGTGTTATTACGGAAGTGCAAATAGAACCGTTAACTTCTGACGTGGATCCTCTCTATAATCCATTTCTAACATGTAACAAATGTGCAGCAGACGACGTTGAAAAACTTCTCGATAAACTATGGAATAAAAGTCTTAATAAATGAAAGTATAATTATTGGATAGAGTGGAAAATGTGAACAATATAGAAATTGCTTATCTATTTCCCACAATGTTTCCAAAAGTCTCCCATAGATGCGTGTAAAAACGTCTGCATGTAGTGAAGGGTTGAGTCATGCCATTCCTATGCATTCATATGGTAAAACAGTGTCAACTTTATTGTCTTCTGATTGAATATACAACGAGGACGGTCGTTTGCTCGGCCTTTAAACCCTTTTCACATGCAGACGAATGTTGACGCAGTTACATCAGACGACTTTCGAAAATATTGTGGCAAAAGGAGAAAATTGCTCATTATGAGCACTTTCCTTTTGCCAAAATGTTTTCATTTGTATTAAAATATGATACTTCCTTTTACCCAGATTTTCTAAAATTGTGTTTTCAAAGTCTTCTGCAGCAGATTTGTCGTATGGAAAAGGGTATTAATTGATAATGTTAAAAATCTATATTCACTTTTATAGTCTGCAGAACATCAAAATTGGTTTAGTTCTTATGTATTAATGAAGCAATGATTGAATAACTTTTAAATGCACTAAAGTGAAATAATTTATAAGGACCTGCATAATTAGTCGAGCCCCGGTAGCTAAGTCGGTAACGACGCAGGCTGTCAACCAAGGGGTTGTGAGTTCGAACCCCAGATCGGCCAACAGTCTTTCCGACGTTTGACAAAATTCGCTGTGACAAACGTCATTCCTCTTTTACACCAATGGGCTAACAGTCCATGTGGAAGCGCAGCCAGTTGCTTAGAAAGTATCTTGTGTGGAGTACTGCTGTGAGAAAGCCAGGAAACATATGAGTAGGTGAACTGGCCGCCGTGATATGACTAAAAAAGTGATGAACACGTCGTTAAACCCCAATCAATCATTCAATCATACCAGTCAATATGTCAACGTCGCTTTCAACCGAATTGAATATATACCCATATTTACCCTTTGTCACAAACGATGTTCAGATTTGTTTTCCTGAAATAATGCCAATAACACCAAGTTATACATTAGTCATTGACAGTATACATATGGTCGCTACAATTGGTAAACTGTTGTTTTACGACGGTCTCCACAAGATTGAAGTGATATTACTGTGTTTGCTGCGGCGATAGACATCTGCGTAATGTATCGACCAGATCAGCCTGCGCTGTCCGCGCAGTCTGATCCGGCCAACACATTCCGTCTTAGGAGGATAGATGTATAGAGTAGTTATTCCTGAAACAGAAAATCCACAGGAGGCGAAAAGTGTCTATCCGGGTAGGCCTGTGTGGCATGCTTAGGCTGATCGGGGTCGATACTTTACGCAGAGTCCACAATGTTGATTTTCTCACGAGACGGCCTACACATTGATTATTGCAAAGCTACGCCCCTGCCACACTGCTGAGTTCCAAGGAGGGAAAGCTGTTGATACAATGTTTTAAGTATTTGGTGTGATCTGACCGTGGATCGAACACGCGACCGCTCGAACCCGACATTGTTTTAATTAGAAGAGTATCTTATGCAATTGAACACGAATAGTATAGTACGACTACGATTCTAGCCACTACTCTAGCTCTGATTATGTAGTGGTGAACTTATTGCGCTGCGAGCTGAATATGATCAGTTATTTACCAACAACATGTTCATGTATATTTAGCAAATGTACCGGAAATCCAACGTTTGCATGGGTGTGTAGGGCCACATCAGCTTGCGATTAAGCACCATCTGATCAGAACAGACGCGTTTTGCTTGAATCATAGTAGGGATTCATGTGAGATTTATGTACAGCCATAATTATTATGCAAGTTGGTCTGAAATCTACAAGTGTTGCAAATGAAATACGATTGCTTTTTTGACTGCAGCGTATATATGTTGACGAGGCAGGCACAACGACACACTAAGTAACCCGAACATTGCATCTCGAGGAAGACAAATGGGAGACATAATAGTGTCGGCGGGATGCGTCGATTAATTTGTAGATAACTGACTTATCTGACCGCGTCATAGAAATAACGTGCATCACTGGTTGTCGTTCAATTATGTAACCCTTTCCCACCTGCTGACACATTGTGATGCATCTGCAGCAGACAACTGTTTAAACCTTTGTGACAAAAGGAGATATTGCCCTAATAATGAGGAATGTCTACTTTAACCTCAATGTTTTCAACTTTATTCAAGTATTATACTATTATTTACAGAGAATTTTTAATTGTTTTACCTATATGTTTTCAAAGTCGTCTGCTGCCGATTTATTTTATGTGGGAAAGGGTCAAACCAATTTTATCACAGCATGGTAAAAGATTTATGTCTTTATTTTACCACATGACATATCTATAAACAATCAGAGGTTAATTATAATTGTACGAGCGGCGCTCTGCGAAAACCAACCGTAAGTCACTTGTGACTGGTGTAGATCAAGATCAACCACATATCTATTTAATATTTATCCACTGTTTGTCAATTAGGTACAAATATTTTCCAGATGAATGTGTATAGCAATATCCATTTGGATCTTTTAACAAGACACACACGTGTAAAAAGTTCATAAAGCAAGGTTTTCGCAGAGCATCGCTTAATTATTTCAGAAACTCACTACAATTAGCATTATGCGAATTTTGATCTTGGTATTTACTTGATATTTATCAAAGGGATGATTTAACCAGTCTTTAGCGTATGTCTTCTTCGTCAACATGTCATTTGCGATCATAAATTGTGCTAGTTATGTCACACATGGGCGTGTTGAATTAGACTTGCCTGTTAGCTATAGACATTCCTTATTTTTGCTGACAGAATTCGTGGTTTGTGGTCTCTCTGTAATTACGTTGTATTAAGTAGTCTTTTGCGCATCCTACATTTGAAATGTAAATTAAGTGAACATATCAGCCGTTACACGTGGAAACCAACATTATTGCGTAATGTATCGATCAGGCTAATCCGGACCGATATATTCCGTCTCAAGGGTATACAGGTATTGAGTAATGATTACTTAGGAAATCCAAAGAAGGTGACAATTGTCTGTCCGGGTTAGCCTGCGCGGCATGCTTAGGCTGATCCGGGTCGATGCTTTATGCAGAGTCCATAATGTTGGTTTTCTCGCGGGAATGCTCATATATCAGTATATTAAAATACATAAAAAGTTTTAAAGTAATTTGAGTGTTGTTCGAGTGGGATTCCAGAACCTTAGACATTTGATTGGGGAAAAAAAAGATCGAAACCTTAGCAATTGATGGTACGTTTGATGTGCTTCCGGGATCGAGCTGTTTGGCTTATCGTGCTTATCTGATATGTTTATGGCAACAGCTTTAGTGATACTATCATGTTTCATATCGTGACATTGCCCTACTTCTGAAAACTTTATTGCCGCCGTAAATTGTGTGCTTCATAAACAAAGAGTGCTTCTTTGGTAGAAACTTGAATTTTTAAAGTCCCTGCAATGACAACTTTTGAAATACTTTTGGAAAAGAAGGATCAAACAGTTCTTCCCCGCCTTTGTTTCAAATAACAATTAAACAACTCTGATATTTAACTGAATGATAAAACTAAATGTTTTTGGTATCCAGTATCAGACAGGAAGACACTCTAATCTTCTAGCCGATATATATTTCAAAGTCAAGAGCATTGACTTCCTAGTACAACAAACATTCGGTTTACCAACTTCAAACGTGTATTACCCGCCATGCATTCTGCCGTTCCAAAACCCGATCAAATATATCTTAATTACACTCATATAAAATCTGATAAGCATGTCTGTATCAAAAAGCTTTTTATCAAAGTTGATTATTCGAGTTTTAACAGATATTCTGGAAATAAATTCAACAACAAATTTTACTTTTTGAAGTCTGCTTACAAAGAATTATTTCTATTTCACGCATCAACTCAGATTCTAAATCATGTGTAATTATATTTTTTATAAATACCCACGATCATTTGATCTTTGTCGCCGAGTTAAGCGTATATTAGGACATCACTCGTAGTATTACAGTACAGTTAAGTCATTTGAGCTACCACATTAGTTAAAGATTGAAACTATTGAATGTCCATATATATATATTGAGTTTAACGATAATGATTGGTTTCTACAAAGTCTTAACAAATTCTTTCTTTATTTCAGCCTGGATACCTTCAATCCGCAGTATCGGTTAGAAATACACCGCCTTGTATTTGATATTTGATTTAGTATCTACATTATGAGTCTAGTCTTCTATCGCGGTATATTAACATAATTGCCTTAATAATTCATCATGCACGGACTCATGTTGCAGTACATACTGCCAATGCCAAACTGTTTAAATACTTTACTGGCCAGCGACCTAAACTCTGGAGATTCTGAGAGTCCCAACTTTGCCACATGTCAAACGAATATGATACCATGTTTGGCAAATATGAATTATTCAGGGATGACTCCGCCGAGTGGCTAAATGAACTGTTGCCATGATATAACGGAAGTTATGATGCAAATGTCATAACACTCCAATAAAACAAACAACTTATTCCGGGACCATACATATTTGGTATTTGGCGATCCGTCTGAAAATCAATCATTGACGAGTGTTTCATCCCAATACATACATGAAACTATGGAACGCCTTTACTGTCTTAGTATGTTGTATTGTATTATATGCAGTACATTTTCACGTATATGAGGTACATATTTCATTTGACGTGGTACATTATTCAGGATATGCAGTGCCTTTTCTATTATGTGTGGTGATTATTGAATAATATGCAGTGCAAAATAGTGTTTAAACAGTAGAATAACCATTATACGTTGTACACACAACGTCATGTGCAATACAAACTATATACTATGCAGTACAAATGACATTATATGTGGTGTATTTGTTTGTGTATGCAGTAGTTTTACATGTATACGTTGTATGTTAGTCAATATATGCGATGTATGTTTTAATATATGAAGTGCCTACACGTATCTTTATACCTGGTGAATTATTATGTATGTGTTCCTAAAAGATCATAGTACGCAATGCATTTGGCAATATGTTCGGTCCATACTAATGTATACATGGTGTAAACAGCTTTATATGCGGTGCATTTTTCATTAGGATGATCATACTTTCCGGCATTCTCCGTAATTATTTATCCGAAAAATACCGAGTCAGACAGATAGAATTTAACATTTACACCGTTTACTCAATTTTAAAAAAAGCGCTTGAATAATTTATAAATAGATGTGTACAAATGTTCTGAATACACGAGGGGCAGATAATATCGTCGTCTGCACTGAAATCCGCTCTAGACGAGATTGGTCTGTTCATTCGGCATGATTTGCAGTCTGATCAAAATCTAAAATCTAAAGTCTGAATATTACTAATCCAATAATATATGACCTCTCACAAGCTCGAATGCTTATGTTATAGGAGTAGATTATTACATGTACTTACATATGCTTATTAGAAGCCTCAGTCAACGATTATGATAAGCAGAGCAAACATGCAGGCTGATTTGAACCTACACTGTTCAGAAAAAAAACAAAGTTATGCATTTTCCCAAAGACAAAATCAAATATATCATGTAAATCACTTTTTAAGTTATTTCTCTTATTTCCAGAAGCTGCTGGGGAATTTAAAGTTGTTTTTATGAGGAAACATTACCATAAAGTGGTAACCTAACCGCATTGTTAAATCTTTTCCGTAATACAACAAGTATGCATCAGATGACGTTAAGGCAAAACTATAGAAAATCTTAATAAATGAAAGTATAATTATTGAAGAGGGGTTGGTTGAACGCATTGTGACAAATGGATAAATTTCTCAAGATGAGCAATTTATCCTTTGACCATAATGATTTCAAGAGTTGTCTGCTTCAGGAATTAGAGATCGTCTGCATAGACGACATTCTGCATCTCGTCTTTTTAGGAAATGTGTACACTTTTCATAAAGATTGTTCTACAATGCCTTTTTAAAATGGATTAGACGGTGTTAATGTTCAAACATATCTGTCATGCTCGGTAATTTCCGGAAATAATTCCGGAGAAAGCCGGAGAATGCCGGAGAATGCCGGAAAGTATGATCATCCCCAATGTAAATGCACTGCGTATAAAGTTTAAACCACCGCATATAATCAAAGTACCACCCCACGTATTAAAGAATAGACTGCATATAATGTTGTTTGTATTGCATATGACGTTGTTTGCACACTATATAATGGTTATTCTACTGTATCTTCATACTTATGCACTTCATATTATTAAATAACCACTATATATTATACAAAAGGCACTGCATATCATGCAAAATGTACCACGTCAAATGAAATATGTACCTCGTATACATGAAAATGTACTGCGTATAATACAATACAACATAGTAAGACAGTAAAGGCGTTCCATATGAAACAGTTTTCAATGCATATCTGTTTAACTTTTCACATATGAGTCGAGAAAACCAATCGTATGGCATCTGCGTAATATATCGACCCATATACTCCTGCGCAATCCGCGCAGACTGATCCGGGCCGACACATTCCGTCTCAGGGGAATACAGGTTTAGATTAATGGATCCTTAAACAGAAAATCCACAGAAGGCGAAAAGTGTCTATCCGGGTAAGCCTGCGCAGCATGCTTAGGCTGATCCGGATCGGTACTTTACGCAGAGTCCATAATGTTGGTTTTCTCGCGGGACGGCTCATATGCAGAAGCATTTCGAGGAATCTGCAGCTGACTAGTTTTTCTCCTTTTAAATTTGATAATTACTCTTTCATTTATAGATAGTATCCATAATATCTGGCACGTGCTTTCAAAGTCGTCTGCTGTAGATTTGTTGTTATAAGGAAAGGGTTAAATAACTGACTCATTTGTGTAGATAAAATATTTCAAATACAAAAATAAACACAACTTTGCATAATAATTTGTGAATGGAATAAAACAAGAATTAAGTCGCTCGTTTAGAGTCTATTTTCTGTGAGTATTGCATTTATGAAGATAACTCCGTGTGTAGTGTATGGCGCTTTGATAAACAAATATACGGGGTAGAAAATAGTCTTTCTTCACAGCAATATCACTCGTATGATAACCACAAGTGATGTAATTTGTTTGCGCAATGTTAAAATATTTCAAGCCATTGAACATAATCATTATGTCCAGAAGGTGACGTGGTATGCGCGATCTGCTAAATTTCGACAATAAGTCCGATGGTTCTTGTTGCGTTGTTTATTGGTAATAGTTTTATGTTTTAATTTAGTCCAGCTTCCAGATGTCTCATTTGGTAGCGACCATCAACACACACATATCATTTGAATGAATCATTAAAACATAGTAAAAAAGATAACACTTGCCATCATAGGCGGAAATGAGAATCGTTATCAGCAACATAAAGAAACATGATGTTTCGTGTTGTACGTGATTGCAAGGTCCCGTGGAATTCTAAGAGAGGATTTGTTGTTTTGGTTAATCGGTATGATGTTGATAATCAAAGATGGAAGTTTTAACTTGAAATACATTTTGCGTCGTCCGGTAAACGTATGCAGTGTTAAGCTATTACCCTGATACTGAGTTGAAAACATTAATCTAATCCGAGAAATTCTGCCTTATAGCTCCACGTCGAATGTGCGTGCCGGCACGCGCACTTTAACATTGGGTGTAACGACCCCCTTCCCCCTGTTACCACATTGCCGATGATACTTTAAAAGTAGCATCTTCTCAACGACATCTCTTAAAGACCATCGTTCTTATTTTGGAACCAAGGATAACTCTGGTTAACATGGCAATCAATATTGAACTAGTTGGTCGATTGTCAAATCAGTTTTTATATGTTCCTAACTTGTGACCCTCTGATGCGTATTGATACATTTCCGTTTATTTATAACGTGTAGTTGAAAGTAGGAAATACGTTCTTACCCTTTCTATAAATGCGATATGGTAACTGTTGGTAACGGATGCATTTGAATGATTTTATGACAAATGTTCAGTTATTTATAACGATTGATGATTTTCTCAGACATATAACGGATCGATGGAGTCTGCAGATATATTCTATCTTGCAAACTAAGCAGAAACACTGGTTGTTTATATTGATCAGACAGATTCAAGTTTCCCCGCACATTAAAACAGCAAAATAATACAGGATGAATTTGTAATGGGCATTTATTCAAATTGACGAAACCGCTTCGTACAGATCATGCATTTGTTTTAAAATTGTCCAATCTACCGGTTACCTCATGATGTGAGAGGAAGATTCGACTTTCGCAATATGTAAAGATTGCACAAAGAGAAACATAAAGAGTAGACCTAGATTAAGCGTTACATATATGCCGACTTATATATATATACGAAAGTCGAAATGGAGAGACGCAGCCACACATGTCTGTATGACACGGCACGTGTTTATTTATAATAAAGTGCATCATAGTCGGCTGGTTGTATCTCTTATATGACTAAAAGATAGTTTTTCAAGAAACGATACAAATGTTAACCGTATTTTCAGCAAATCCCAGCTTATGGAGTAAAGATAATCAATCCCCTGTCTTCTATTTCAACTTTGTGTCAAAATGAATCATCAATACGGCAAATAAATAATTGCAATGTTGACAATCTATATTTTTGCCAAATTCTTTTTTTGCAAAATGATTCTTTTTTTGCAAAATGTCGATCGAACATCAGTATTGATAATTGTAATTCGTAACCAATATATCCCCCTCCCCTTAAAACTAGGACAATAATATCACTGGTATAAAACGATTGTCTTGCAGGTGTTGCGACATATGTTAATGTATAAATCTGGCCAAACAATGAGAAAGAATAGAGACAAATGGCAAGAATATGTTAGTGTTTCTCTAATGAAATACAAAGGGAGACAGAAAAGAATGCTAATAGGATAATGGTTTAACTTGTTCTTCCAAAACGACCATAACCATTTCTAAATCACTCATCCTTTTAAACAAGTAAATTATTCTTCGTGACACAAATTGAGGAACACATTATTTTAAACATGTGTTTTTCCAACCAATGTCGTATACACAATCACATGTTAATTTATTGAATGTCTTTCGTATTACACATTTTTTTTATAATAGAAAAAAGAATCCCCAAAGTTGTCCAGCAATGTTTAAATCAGTGTCTAAAACATATTCACATGTCAATATAAAACTTTTCCGCGAAGCAGTGTATTTATACCAGACATGTGCAAAACGTCTCGACATAGCTCTGGCGTAACATACTTGTCTCTTCGTTGTTGATGTGTGTTTGGCACAGAAGGTAAACATTGTATTATATTTGCTACAAGACCAAACTATGCGACACGTGATAATACGGAAATCTGGAAAATAACTACAAAACACAAGAACAACACGAACCGTGCCATCTGAAAGCTGTCCTATGGGACCTTGCACAGGCCTAAATAATCCAACGAATCCGCCCATTCCGATCGAGGTCTTCTCTCAAATACACTGAAGAATGGCGGTGATGGCTTGACTGCCTTGGTGCTCAATATTGTAGCATGAACTGACTCGCTGGCGATAGGATCATTGATTGATTGGTTGATTGATTGATTGATTGATTGATTGATTGATTGATTGATTGATTGATTGATTGATTGGGGTTTAACGCCGTTTTCAATAATTGTTCAGTCATATCACGGCGGCCAGTTCACCTATTCATGTGTTTCCTGGCTTTCTCATACAAGTAATCCACATAACAATATTTCCAAGCATCTTGCTACTTTTCCACCTAGACTGTTAGCCCATTGGTGGAAGACGAATGACGCTTGTCACGATGACTTTTGTCAAACGATGGAAATAATGTTGGCCGAGCTTGGGTTCGAACTCACAACCCCTGGATTGACAGCTCGCGACGATACTGACTGAGCTACCGGGGCTCGGCGGCGAAAGGACAACTTGATACCAGCAGTACTGATAACTTAGCACGGAAACGCCGAGATGTATCTGAGAAAGTTGGCGAAAGCGGACTTAAACAACGTACAAAGAAACACACAGGGTATTATTCTCTGCTCGACAACAGTTGATCATCGTAATCCTGCAGTACATGTTAATTACATCTATAATAAGATTACTCAAATGAGCCGTTCCGCGAGAAAACCAACAATGTGGACTCTGCGTAAAGTATCGACCCGGATCAGCCTAAGCATGCCACACAGGCCTACCCGGATAGACACTTTTCGCCTCCTGTGGATTTTCTGTTTCAGGAATAACTACTCTATACATCTATCCCCCTAAGACGGAATGTATCGGCCGGATCAGACTGCGCGGTCAGCGCAGGCTGATCTGGTCGATACATTACGCAGATGTCTATCGCCGCATCTGTATTTTGGGGTCATATGTGCAACATGATCTGTATCTCCACTACGAATGTCGGTTTTCGGAAACCGTTACTCAAGTGCAATAGACGTGTACATCGATTTCTATCCACTTTCCACGAACATACTACTGAAACATTGTTTGTTTTTCGCGAATCAAATAACAATTAGTTTATATTGAACGCCGGAGTGTTATTTATCTCTCCCGAAACATACTGGATCCTTCATTAATTAATGCCGACGTTTATATACAAAATAACAATAAATGTTCTTAATTCGTACAACACTCAACATTGATTATCACAATTCGTTTAACAAGCAAAGCCATTTTTTTTCCTCTAGAGTGATGCTTTTTAACAACCAATAAAGCTAGTGTGAAGGTTGAATAAATTGTCGTTGCTCTGTGAGAAGCAACCGTTTGGCATTGGCGCTCTAGAGGACTAGATAAGAGGGAGTGAACAGGTATTTTCCGCATATTATTTCTCTTATTACTCAACCAAATCCTGTGTTGTGGGTACTCAAAAGAATCGTCTCACTGAGACGATTCTTTTGAGAACCCACAACATAGGATTTGAATGTCAAATAAAGATTTTAGAACATTAAAAATGCCCCTTGTCTAGAGCTCTGGCGGTCCACGAAGTCTCGGATCAACCTGAATCTGAGGAAAGTTATATCAAGTTTTGTATTCTTCACAAAGAAGTCATTTAAGGACTTAAGAAGCGTCTTACAAATATGGGGCAATCGGATTAACTATCATTTATACTCGGCTATACTATTAATACTTGTGGCTTATGTATCCTTACTGTATTTTGCAATATCTGCATATACAGTATGGTTTATATTTACACCTTTGATCACAAAATTCATCAGACGCATAATTCAGGAGGAATACACTGGTCTGTACCATGCAGTGCCTTTCCTATAACCTCATTGAGAGACGTTATGTGATAGCGAACTGGTAGTCATTTGCTACAAGTGTAGAACCAGATCATACCCTGACCTATTCGCTTTTTAGTCATAGAAGTTTTGAGAACATCTCTGGTAAAGCAGTTTCCTTTTAGATCATTAGCATGGATTCCACGTATATGACATGAACGATAAGGTTCGTTTTCGCAGAGCAACTCCTGTGTTATGTGTATGCCATACGATTTCGATGTCAAATAAGGTGGTTTAAAGATCCCGACATATTGAACTGAACATGTACGTCATCTACAGTATCAACCAGAGACATATAAATACATATGTATATGTCTCTGTATAAACTCAACAGAAATTATGCTATGGAAGGCCGATTTCAGTTTGATTCCGGCTATTGTAGTATGGCTTAACAACTTAACATTGACAATTCGTGATCTTATGAGAATCCACATTATATTATACTAATAACGCACTGAGAGTTCATGAAAATCAAACGCAAAAGCAAACTCACATGATAAAAAGACACTTAGTAAAAGCACCAGAGAATAAAACGCTGCCATTATTTACGATTCTTAAGTAATTAAACCGCTGCAGTTTGACGTTTAATACTAATTGAAACTGCTGGTAATTGCGTTGTTTTCAGTTACATCTGGAATGTTGAGTAGAATGTTTTATTCTGCACGAAGCATGCATTGCTGCAAATACTTCTGTAAACATAAACAAAACTGGATACATTTGAATGATTCACGAAGTAAATTCGTTGTCAACTCTATAACTGCCGAATTTCACAAAGTCCAATCTTCAATGTTGAAAATTAGACCGCTCCATATTTCGTCCAACAGGACATTCGGTAAACTGTTATGTCTAAGTGGCAAACAATGCAGATTTCAGGAGAAACAGCTCGTTACGCGCTGTCTGTCCTGAATTTGCAGTGTTTTCAAAAGGTTTTCATCGCCTTTGATAGCGAAAGCATTCTGTCCAAACTCATTGTATGGACACTGATTATTGTAAATGTGCGTCTTATTGTTGGTCACATTGTTTGTCATAGGAATATTCTTTTTAGCTTATGTATCTATATTTACAGAAGCAAAGCAATATCAGTGCAAGTAAACTGGTTACTGGTTGTTACTGGTTGTTGAATGTAAGCATGTATATATATTTGATACAGACGACTGCACAATAGAACGTATTGAAAATCACTTTGGGAATTGGAGAAGTTGCTGTAATATCATCAATATCCTTTCAAATGTTTTCTAAGACTCCTGATGTCATATATTTGATCATTCGTAAATGTTTAAGAAATAGATAACTTTGACAGCGCTTCCTTTACGGCTAAGTTGATCCTTTCATTCAGTACTTGTATCACATTGTAGCATTGTACTGTTCTCACGAAGAGCATACTGTCCCTAAGATGAAATGCATTCGAATTATATTCGAGCGTGAAATACCCTATTGTTTGTATGGTGTTTTGTGCCGATTTCAACATTTCTTTAGTTATATCACGGCGTTTCCTGTGTAAAATACAACAGATCCATTAACCCTGACACCAGCGAGTCAGTCGTAATGCTATTGCTACAATCCCCAGCGGTAAGAAGGAAAGGATATTACTGCCATGTTTAATGTTTCCGGTCTGAACCGGGCGGGATCGATCCTGGGATCAACCTGGCCCGAGGCAGACGCTCTATCACTACACCAAAAAGACGGTCTGTTATATATGAGGTTCCAGAGATATTCTTTCATAACAAGCCAAGTTGAAGCGTTTTTCATAAATACATCAATGTTCTTAGCATACAAGACATTCACACTTTTGAAATGATATTTCGTGTGCATAGATCTAGAGATAACATGGAGAGTGAGATACTTCTGGGAAACAGATTTCTTCATACAGTTGATATCGTCTACTGATGTGTACTGATTATTGAATGCAGATTACCAAACGAGCGGTGCTCCAGGCATCACTAGTGAAGAAGGGAAAGAAGTGTACCCTCGCTTCCATAAAGGGTTCAAATGAATACTGAATTAATCCTTGTCACCATGCAAACGAATTTGAAAGCCTATTTAGCTTACGAATTTTGAAAACATTGTAACAAACAAAATTGATTGGTTGATTGTAATGTGTTTTACGCCACTGTCAACATTTTTTTCAGTTATATCGTGGCGTGTCCTGGGTAAATTACAAGTACTACTGGTCCATTTATTTTGACAGCAACCAGTCAGTCGTTATGCTAACCCCGCATTCTGGGCACCGAAGAGGACAACCATTTGTACCATCTGTTACGTCTCTGGTATGACCCGGCCGACAACAAAGCAAATTACTCATAATGACCAAGACCTCTTTTGCCACAAAGTTTTCAGCTATATTCTATTATGAACTTGCATTTATAGAAAGTTTCCTCCATTTTAACCAATTTTTTCAAAGTCGTCTGCTGCAAATTTTGTTCTATGTGGGAAAGGGTAATATACCCTTATTGTATTATTCGTTTACTATTTGGTGAACAGTGCAGGGCATAATAAGACTGCGCGGACGCACTGTTTGATTTGGATCTTCACTCATCGTAAATTGCGGACGCACAGTTTGATTTGAATCTTCACTCGTCGTAAATTGCGGACGCACTGTTTGATTTGGATCTTCACTCGTCGTAAATTGCGGACGCACAGTTTGATTTGAATCTTCACTCATCGTAAATTGCGGACGCACAGTTTGATTTGAATCTTCACTCGTCGTAAATTGCGGACGCACAGTTTGATTTGAATCTTCACGCGTCGTAAATTGCGGACGCACAGTTTGATTTGAATCTTCACTCGTCGTAAATTGCGGACGCACAATTTGATTTGAGTCTTCACTCGTCGTAAATTGCGGACGCACAGTTTAATTTGAATCTTCACTCGTCGTAAATTGCGGACGCACAGTTTGATTTGAATCTTCACTCGTCGTAATTTGCGGATCTTCACTCGTCGTAAATCTCTTAAAATTGGTTTCTGCAGAGCGCCTCTTAAATACGTATATGAAATAGTATCTAAAGGATGTATTGATTGTTTGGTGATTTACGTCGCTTTCAACTTGTTTTCAGTTATATCACGGCGTTTCCTAGGTAAGTTACCAGTACTACTGGTACCTTGATCCTTACACCAGCACGTCAGTCGTAACCCTTGCGCTGCAACCCTGAGTGCCAAGAAGGGTAGCCAGTATATAAATGGAGGAAATGAACTATAAATAGCTGTAGAAAACATAAAAACATATCACTTATAACTTAACAACCGTAAACTCTTTAGATTTGAAATATTTATGTGCTGTTTCGCATAAATATGTAAGACAAATGTCGTACAAAAATATCGTATTTCTTTTAAACATAAACAATCCGGGACGTTTGTAATAATTTATTTCTATCTGCTGCATGTCACAAGAGACATGAGAATGTCAATCATGTGTCATATGTAAATGAACCCTTCTCGGAGAAGTGAGTTTTACACCTTTATCCAACTAAGTGTTATGCAATCAAAATGTACCCGTTATATCACATTGGATTTCCATCGTTCGATTCAACGACGGTAGCTTAGTCAGATGCGACGTGGGCTCGCAATCTTTGGGTTGTGAGTTCGAACCTCCGATAGGCTAACATTATTTCCGATTTCCGGGCAAAACGAGCAATGGCACCTAAATTGTCATTGTTTACCAACACAATTGATTTAACGCTTATAAAAACTAAATGGCAAGGTGATTAACCTTTGTAAAACTATACAATTTTAGTTACAACCGTTTCACGCCAAGCCCTCGAAATGGTAGTAGCGCTCTGGGTTGTGGGGTTAGCATTACGTCTGACTCGCCGGTATCAGGATCAATGGACGAGTAGTTCTGGTAACTTACTGACTGACTGGTGTCAGGATAAATGGACGAGTAGTTCTGGTAACTTACTGACTGGCTGGTGTCAGGATAAATGGACGAGTAGTTCTGGTAACTTACTGACTGGCTGGTGTCAGGATCAATGGACGAGTAGTTCTGGTAACTTACTGACTGGCTGGTGTCAGGATAAATGGACGAGTAGTTCTGGTAACTTACTGACTGGCTGGTGTCAGGATAAATGCTCGAGTAGTTCTGGTAACTTACTGACTGGCTGGTGTCAGGATAAATGAACGAGTAGTTCTGGTAACTTACTGACTGGCTGGTGTCAGGATCAATGGACGAGTAGTTCTGGTAACTTACTGACTGGCTGGTGTCAGGATAAATGGACGAGTAGTTCTGGTAACTTACTGACTGGCTGGTGTCAGGATAAATGGACGAGTAGTTCTGGTAACTTACTGACTGGCTGGTGTCAGGATAAATGGACGAGTAGTTCTGGTAACTTACTGACTGGCTGGTGTCAGGATAAATGGACGAGTAGTTCTGGTAACTTACTGACTGGCTGGTGTCAGGATAAATGGACGAGTAGTTCTGGTAACTTACTGACTGGCTGGTGTCAGGATAAATGGACGAGTAGTTCTGGTAACTTACTGACTGGCTGGTGTCAGGATAAATGGACGAGTAGTTCTGGTAACTTACTAACTGGCTGGTGTCAGGATCAATGGACGAGTAGTTCTGGTAACTTACTGACTGGCTGGTGTCAGGATAAAGGGACGAGTAGTTCTGGTAACTTACTGACTGGCTGGTGTCAGGATAAATGGACGAGTAGTTCTGGTAACTTACTGACTGGCTGGTGTCAGGATAAATGGACGAGTAGTTCTGGTAACTTACTGACTGGCTGGTGTCAGGATAAATGGACGAGTAGTTCTGGTAACTTACTGACTGGCTGGTGTCAGGATAAATGGACGAGTAGTTCTGGTAACTTACTGACTGGCTGGTGTCAGGATAAATGGACGAGTAGTTCTGGTAACTTACTGACTGGCTGGTGTCAGGATAAATGGACGAGTAATTCTGGTAACTTACTAACTGGCTGGTGTCAGGATCAATGGACGAGTAGTTCTGGTAACTTACTGACTGGCTGGTGTCAGGATAAATGGACGAGTAGTTCTGGTAACTTACTGACTGGCTGGTGTCAGGATAAATGGACGAGTAGTTCTGGTAACTTACTGACTGGCTGGTGTCAGGATAAATGGACGAGTAGTTCTGGTAACTTACTAACTGGCTGGTGTCAGGATCAATGGACGAGTAGTTCTGGTAACTTACTGACTGGCTGGTGTCAGGATAAAGGGACGAGTAGTTCTGGTAACTTACTGACTGGTTGGTGTCAGGATAAATGGACGAGTATTTCTGGTAACTTACTGACTGGCTGGTGTCAGGATAAATGGACGAGTAGTTCTGGTAACTTACTGACTGGCTGGTGTCAGGATAAATGGACGAGTAGTTCTGGTAACTTACTGACTGGCTGGTGTCAGGATAAATGGACGAGTAGTTCTGGTAACTTACTGACTGGCTGGTGTCAGGATAAATGGACGAGTAGTTCTGGTATCTTACTGACTGGCTGGTGTCAGGATAAATGGACGAGTAGTTCTGGTAACTTACTGACTGGCTGGTGTCAGGATAAATGGACGAGTAGTTCTGGTAACTTACTGACTGGCTGGTGTCAGGATCAATGGACGAGTAGTTCTGGTAACTTACTGACTGGCTGGTGTCAGGATCAATGGACGAGTAGTTCTGGTAACTTACTGACTGGCTGGTGTCAGGATAAATGGACGAGTAGTTCTGGTAACTTACTGACTGGCTGGTGTCAGGATAAATGGACGAGTAGTTCTGGTAACTTACTGACTGGCTGGTGTCAGGATCAATGGACGAGTAGTTCTGGTAACTTACTGACTGGCTGGTGTCAGGATAAATGGACGAGTAGTTCTGGTAACTTACTGACTGGCTGGTGTCAGGATAAATGGACGAGTAGTTCTGGTAACTTACTGACTGGCTGGTGTCAGGATAAATGGACGAGTAGTTCTGGTAACTTACTAACTGGCTGGTGTCAGGATCAATGGACGAGTAGTTCTGGTAACTTACTGACTGGCTGGTGTCAGGATAAAGGGACGAGTAGTTCTGGTAACTTACTGACTGGTTGGTGTCAGGATAAATGGACGAGTAGTTCTGGTAACTTACTGACTGGCTGGTGTCAGGATAAATGGACGAGTAGTTCTGGTAACTTACTGACTGGCTGGTGTCAGGATAAATGGACGAGTAGTTCTGGTAACTTACTGACTGGCTGGTGTCAGGATAAATGGACGAGTAGTTCTGGTAACTTACTGACTGGCTGGTGTCAGGATAAATGGACGAGTAGTTCTGGTATCTTACTGACTGGCTGGTGTCAGGATAAATGGACGAGTAGTTCTGGTAACTTACTGACTGGCTGGTGTCAGGATAAATGGACGAGTAGTTCTGGTAACTTACTGACTGGCTGGTGTCAGGATCAATGGACGAGTAGTTCTGGTAACTTACTGACTGGCTGGTGTCAGGATCAATGGACGAGTAGTTCTGGTAACTTACTGACTGGCTGGTGTCAGGATAAATGGACGAGTAGTTCTGGTAACTTACTGACTGGCTGGTGTCAGGATAAATGGACGAGTAGTTCTGGTAACTTACTGACTGGCTGGTGTCAGGATCAATGGACGAGTAGTTCTGGTAACTTACTAACTGGCTGGTGTCAGGATCAATGGACGAGTAGTTCTGGTAACTTACTGACTGGCTGGTGTCAGGATAAAGGGACGAGTAGTTCTGGTAACTTACTGACTGGTTGGTGTCAGGATAAATGGACGAGTAGTTCTGGTAACTTACTGACTGGGTGGTGTCAGGATAAATGCTCGAGTAGTTCTGGTAACTTACTGACTGGCTGGTGTCAGGATAAATGGACGAGAAGTTCTGGTAACTTACTGACTGGCTGGTGTCAGGATAAAGGGACGAGTAGTTCTGGTAACTTACTGACTGGCTGGTGTCAGGATAAATGGACGAGAAGTTCTGGTAACTTACTGACTGGCTGGTGTCAGGATCAATGGACGAGTAGTTCTGGTATACCCAGGAATAGCCGTGATATAACTGAAAATAGCTGTTGAAAGCGGTGTAAAACACCATTAAAAAGAAACAAACAAACAGTATCACTGCATTCGTACAGGAGCTTGTGTGTCATTCATGACAACGTTATCAGTCTACAACAACCCTTACATGGGTTAAAGGGTACACTATTGCGATCGGAAACAGAACTTAGATTCAGTTGCGGCTTCTGAGAAGACGAAGTAGATGTACATGATGATATGAATGAACCAATTCAGAATTGCCAATGGACGGGTTTATTATTGAATTATCCAAAGGAATCTTTAGAAAGTGTAGGGTATTCCGTATCGCCGTAGGAAACACACATTAACCCATGCCCGTACATACAGATTCAGATTGACCTGCATGAATGTGAAGACGGACCTTGTTCTACATTTTTCGCAAATGTAACTTAGATTCTTCTATAATGGCATCCGTAAATAGTGTGATAAAATCTCGTACAGTGGGTCAAGGGCTACCTTTACAGAATGTTTAAAGTATACATTATTCATCTTCCCCAAAAATGATTATTACTACATACTGTTTGAAAGATGCAGCTATGTGAATTTATACGCAGCCGTACATTTGTATCTAGGTACATTCAGTCCAATAAGCCTATATGTACACATCAAATGGGGGTTATTAAACTGTTTGCAACGAGGATAAGCATTGTATATTAAAGTCCATTTCTTTTAACTTTGTAAATTGTAGTAATAATTTTCCAGCTTTTGCTCTCGAAAAATGGGTCGGCATTACGCTTGACTCCTCGGTGTCAGGATAAATGGACCAGTAGTTCTGGTAACTTACCAAGAAAAAGCCATGAACATCTAAACAACGTGAAAAGGGGCATCTTCTCATGATGTAACATGTGTGTCATGTGTGTTACGATTCTTCATGATGTAACATGTGTGCCATGTGTGTTACGATTCTTCATGATGTAACATGTTTGTCATGTGTGTTACGATTCTTCATGATGTAACATGTGTGTCATGTGTGTTACGATTCTTCATGATGTAACATGTGTGTCATGTGTGTTACGATTCTTCATGATGTAACATGTGTGTCATGTGTGTTACGATTCTTCATGATGTAACATGTGTGTCATGTGTGTTACGATTCTTCATGATGTAACATGTGTGCCATGTGTGTTACGATTCTTCATGAGGAATTCTCAAAAGCAGACGACAATATAATTGAGCCGTCCCAAGAGAAAACCAACATTGTGGACTCTGCGTAAAGTATCGACCCAGATTAGCCCAAGCATGCAGCGCAGGCTAATCCGTGTAGACACTTTTCACCTCCTGTTTATTTCCTGTTTCAGGAATCATTTATCTATACCTCTATCCCTCTATGACGGAATATGTAGGCCCAGATTAGCCCGTGCGGACTGCGCAGGCTGATATGTGTCGATACATTACGCAGAGTCCATAGTGTTGGATTTCTCGTGGAACGGCTTAATTCATATTAGGTTAAAGGTTACACTGGAATGTTTCTGTTTTAGTTTTGTGCGAGATATTTACTTAACAGATAAGGTATAATGATGTTTAAAACACATTTTATACAATCTACCTCGACACCTATAAACAAATGTTGCGTGGCAATACAAACATTCTTAAAAACGATCGTCGTGAAAGGCATGCTAGCAATGTGTTTTTATAATATGTATATATATATATATATATATATATATATATATATATATATATACATCAGACAATATAAGACAAGGATGGCTTGAAGTAAATTTACTGTAAAGCAAATATAAATACATAGTGTCATATATTATTATTGCGTTCATTAAGAATACAATCAATCCATATTTAATAATTGAGCATAAAAGTTTTAAAGGGTTTACGTAGAACACATGTTTCGCTAAATTTGACGTAAATTATCTCATTTTTATTAATTTGCTAGTGTGCTAGTTAAGATCAACTAGAGCGACTGTTAAAATTAAACTTCACAATTAAACAAAACATTGGATAACATTTCAGTGTGTTTACAAGCTTAACCCTCTCCGTGTTGCAGACGGATATTGAAAACATTGTGTCAAAACGGAGAAATTCCTCCTTATTAGCAATTCGTCCATTTGTCACAATGTTTCAAACTCTATTCAATAATAACACTATATGATAAAGGGATATTTTTGACGATTTAACCGGTTGTGTTCAAAGTCGTTCACTGCATTTGTTGGATAGGGTGAATCTATTTCAGCCTTAACCCTTTCCCTCATACGACAATTATGCAGCAGACGACTCTGAACATATTTTGACAAAAAATGGAAAGCCTCTACAATTGAATGGATAACCTGTGACTAAAAGTGGAAAGCATTGTGGCAAAAGGAGAAATTGCTCGTTTTGAGCAATTTCTTCTTTTGTCACTATGTTTTCAAAAAGCCGTCTGCTGCAGAGGCGTTAGAAAGCGTCTATATTAGGGAAAGGGTTAAAACCGGGGCTGTAGCCAACACACGGAACAATGTTTCTACGAGGGAAAATATTAATTTAAATGGGGGTTTGCTGAAAGGTTATTGATGCAGTGCGAAAATGCGAATTCAGCAAATTTGTTTATTTGAAACGATCAAGTAAATGTGCAAATACCAATTTTACCACTGAAGTTCTTTGTGCATACATACATCCTAAACGTTTTAACATCAACTAAAGTTCTATTTTTAGCACTTAACGAAAATTTAGGAAAGATGTTTGTATTTGCTTTACCTTTGAACATTTACTAAAACAAACTTTGGTTTCTTGCTTAACCGATAGAATGTGAACAGTTTTATAGTATCATATTATGAAATGAAATTCTGTGCATTTCAAACAGCTTTAGAGGGATGTTTGAATTGTTATAAGTACACCATCTGTTAGCCACGGCCGGCAAAAAACGGGACTATACGCATGTATTGGCGTGATATATCCTTCCGCCTTACACACATTCGTCAAGAACTATTTTCACCTGACAAGGTTACATTTCTAGCCTCTTCTGTTTCTTGTTCAATTAAAAGAAAGCATGTTTTAAGTACGAGACATTCTTTGTTGTTTTTAACTGAAGCCTCTTTAAAACATGAATGAAGAGGTTTATGTCTGGCCCTGGTATGTCAAAGTTTAGATGAGCGGTGCTCCAGGAAAATCGACTGTTTTTCAGAAGTTTTAGAGAAGTTCAGAGTCAGGCCAGACAACATAGATACACTGTCTAATCTGGGTTTACCCTGGTCGCATAGGTCTTAAGGTAGGTTGTCACAGATCGGTTCTCCAGGATATCTTATCTTAGCGTAATAGTTTCAGATAAAGAAGCACAGGTGTTTGTGAATCCATGCTAAAGGATCCAATTGGAAACAGTTTTTTAGAAGTTTCCTAGACGCTTCTTTGACTAATTAACGAAAGGTGTTCAGGTCTGACTTCAAGGATGCGCTGGTTGATATGCATTTAAACTGGTTGCAAACTATTTAGAGTGTAAAAATCAGCTGCTTGTGCATCCAAGTTAAACAATCGAAACGGAAACTGTTTCGTCTGAATGATTTTGAAACTTTCTTTGACTATCAAGTGGAAAGTGTGCAGTCCCATCAGACTACACAGATGCTGTGACTGATCTTGTACTTTGGTCGCAAATGTTTTAGGATAAGGTATTTTACAGATCAACGTTAAAGACGCTCGTCATTAGCTTGATTCAAAGTTGACATTTGACATGCAATGTTCAGAAATGTACCTGTAACTTGATATGCAGTCATAATATTTTTTCCAGTTCTGAAATTTTGATAAGGGTAGAACGTGCTGTCTCATACAGTTTAATCGTTATTACAAATCTATAGCTGTCAATTACAGCAGTGCACGGGCTTCAGGCATGCCAACGTGCCATCAATTACAATGAATAAAACAGGTACACAAAAAAAACGACAGTTCACCGCAAATTAATCAAATTATACAAATCTTGTATCAAATTTACCATCATCATTAATCAAGTAACGCGGGATGATGCAATTTGATAGTATAATCAAAGTACTGAACTGCTCTATTTGCATACTTTACTTCCATTTAACACTTTCCCGAATTTAACACATCTGTAGCAGACGACATTTAAGCAAAATATAAATAAATTTCATAGATGAACACTAACAGATCTATGTTTTCAATCTTTGTATACCGAATCGTAAATACGAGCCCATATATAACTATGAACTCAGTGAACATATCTCACCACTGTGTAAGTATCGTCTATGCAATCACTATCATCCATATGTTTATTTCCACGATATTACAGTATCTGTATTAAAAAGTTTCAGAAATTCCACCAAAACTTGAAGAGATATGGTAGGTAAATATATAAGAGAACCATGTCATAGACAAGCTTCTCGAAAACGTTAAGGCCGTGAGAATGCGATATTAATTCATATTCGTTCTAGAGCCTTAGCTGATTGAAAATTGAGCTGAGTTGGGCAATCTGCGATTTGGCTTCATTTCAAAGTACATTAGCGAATACCACTGGGGCTATGTAGGACTGTAGAAGACGGACAGTGAATGTTCTAACGTAACGGTACATTGAACAGATGCCACAAGACACCGAATCCACGTGTTTCCAAGCGTTTGTTTAACTTTTACCCGATATGACATTTAAAGGACTGTTTGTATTATGAACAAAAGTAAAAAGCGTTGAATCTCGAAAGGTGAAGGTATACTTTTGATAAAGAGTTGCAGAACAAGTGGACAGGGGAAACTTCTTCATTTCTCCTCATTGTTCCATTAAGGTTCATATAGGCATATGTATAAAGTACAAAACATTTCAGATTTTCCGCTGCCCCCGCCCGTATCGCATGTTAATACTATCATTATAACTGACATTCTTTTAATTCTTCCTACAGACCACCTTGTCTATCAGCGTTATTAATTTTCATAGTTCCGCCGGTTTAATCTCTGATTGTTTTGCCAGTCTCGAAATATTTAGACGAAATCGTAACCCTATATTACAGATAAAAGAGTCAGTCGCATCTTTTACAATACGAATTCGCAATGTATCACCTTGGTGCACTGTCAACGTCACATAAGTACACGCAGTAAACACATGCACGAGCTAATGATGGTGACTCCCACTAATTACATTTAAATGTCTTAACGTTAAGTACTTTAGGATAAGTTGACTGGTCAAAGCCAAATAGTAGCAATTTGTGTGATGTTAACTCGACTACTGCTATAAACAGTAAAGTTTGTATTTGTTACATTCAAAAGTACATCATACCTCCCAAAGTTCATAGCAACTCTGAAATATTGATGTCTTCTTTCGGGTTGCAATAACTACATCTTGCACAAACTGTAGCTTCAGCCTATTCGAACGAAACTAACGATTATTATAATTATATATGTGTATATATGTATATAGACCCCATGAACCATAAACTGATAATAATACATGAACATGAAATTGTGTGATATGTTTTATCTGACTGATGAGACGCCATAGCAATCCATTCCCTTTGGTAGGCCATAGGCTGGCAATCATTCGTTACTATTTAATTGGCGGCTCACCAATCGGCCATATCAGAAGTGACCCAACCGTCGCCACTGGTATTCGCATATTTGATCTCGCGCTTCCAACGCGCATATCTTTAAGACTTGGTTATGGGGGTCGACCAATAAACGCACCAATGTTCTCTTGTCATGGGCCAATAGGTAGTAACAATAATTCAACATTGTCACATATGTCTAATCCATCCGTACTTGCAAACGAATTGTGACGCATCTGCAGCAGCCAAAGTTTGTGAAATGTTTCAAAATATGTTCCACTCTATCTTATAATAGAAATCTCATTGATGGCGATTTATCACACTTTTCCAATAAGTTTTCAGAGCCGTCTGCTGCAGATTTGTTGTATGAGGGAAATAGTTAGCTATCAATTGTGACCCTGTCTGTATTATTCAGCGGAACAAGGGTTAACGTGATTAATCGCTGCATATATAACGACATATTTATTCGTCTGAGACGTTCGTTGAGTCAGACGTTATCTTCTACCTTCAGCAACCTTGCACGCCATGATTTTAATCAGAATCAGCACACTGTAGATAACGAGGGCTATGAACCGCTTTTATTGTTTCCAACATAGAGATAATTAAAGGCGATGCTTTATCTTATAGATATATATTTCGAGGATCATCCGTGATCTTTAACCCTTTCCCACGTACAACAAATCAGCAGCGGACAACTCTAGTTTAAAGTATTGAATATCTCTAAATGGACTTACAAGTACTGTGATGTATTAAAACATTGTTGAAAATGGGAAAAGTTCACGTTTACAGCAATTTCTCGTTCGCTAGAATGTTTTTAAAAGTCGTCTGCTGTAGAGCATCCATAAAACTTATGTATGTACATTCATTTTACCAGTCAGCATCCAAAAAACATTGTTGAAAAGGGAGGTAATTATCGACACCATTGAGGTTAGAATGTTAGAACTCCCCGCCCACTCTTTGTGAGTACTGGTTGAGTATTGAGGAAGCAGGCCGTGACAATGACAGTCATTAGTTAAACCAATTTGCTTAGAACTGATTTATGGTGTGAAAGTTAAAAAAAAACGACCCCTTGTTCCTCTAGAGCAGACAAATTGGAAAGCGCTTTAGTTTTTTAGCTTAGTAAATTCTCTTTTCACCATTATGTTTGTATCATCCCTCGATGAAAAGTATACTTCCTTTTTGCAATATATTGATATAAGTATATTCAAACCAGACGATCTTTAATTCTTTTCCGCAACCATACGCTAGCCGACATATCTTCAGCAGACGACTTTTGAAAACAGAAAAAGGGAAATTGCTCATATAAAGCAGTTTATCATTTTCACAGAATGTGTAACTCTATTCAAAAGTTATACATTCATTTATGATGAGTTTTTTCCAATGAATTACTAAATTATTTCAAATAGTCTCCTGCAAACTTGTTATATCTGGAAAGGGTTAAACATTTAACATGCAGCGTTAGATGAAGTATGCACAGTGAACCCTCGTGAGAACGAAGTGATAGTTTCTTATCCCATAGATATCAAACTTCCGGTATCAAAAGTGATGTGATGCAATCCTTGTTTGATAGTTGCATTATAACAGCAGCCAGTTTTTGATCAAATCACACAAATAGTTGTTCCAATGTTTTCAAAGGCGCAATCTGGTTTGAATCCACACTCTTCGCAATTAATGCTATGCCACGTAAAAGAAGAACAGCCGGTGAATGATGTGTTCAAATGGCATGGATACATTCGTTACGCATACCCTATCGTTGGTTATCCAGGATCACGGCTCAGCTATTCGTAGGACATTGCAGAGACATTGCTTTACGCGATATCTGAATGTGTACACCACATGTTATGGTCTTTCAACGTTCCCGTAGAAAGAAAGGTATACATCAACGTATAGATATATCTGACGTATTTCGAATGTTTATGAAGATCAAAGAAGACGTACACATGTTCTATTGAAATGTTAAAAAAATTCGAACATTTGACATGTTTCCTGTACAAAGGGATGCTGATATTTGCCGAAAGCAAATGGCGGAATTTGAATATGTTGACTATTTTTTGGCGAATTGTTATCAATTCGTGGACTGGTTAATTCGTTAAACTTATATTGAGCAATTTCTCTTTTGCCACAAAGTTTTCATATTTTTTTCAATAATCGTTCTGTCATTTGTAGAGAATATCCATGGTTTATTTTAGAACTTAACATTCTGCTGCGGATTTGATTTATGTGGGAAAGGGTTTATAGGAAGTTGAAACATATTAATCGGAATGTTGTCCAACGTGGGAGTATCCCTCAATGGTGTGTTTACTTAGATAGCATCTTTAAAATACAGCAAATGGCTTTAATCCTTCATCGACCTCGAACAAGAAAAATATATATTACAATGCACAAACGCCCGTCGATTGGTGCATTCCACAGGTCTGATATAATGTTTAAACCATTCATCACCCCTTCACCCTTTCAAAAAATGTAACAATTCTGCAGTTGATAACTTTGGTAAACATATTGTCAATACCTGAAAAATCTCTATACAAGATAGCTTAATCTTTTAATAAAGTCGAAAACATTAAGGCGAAAAGGAGAAATTGCTCGTTATGAGCTATTTCTACTTTTGCCACCATGATTTCAAAAGTCGTCTGCTGCAGAGGCGTCAGAAAGCGTCTTTATGTGGGAAAGGGTTAAAATAGAAGCATCTGTTCTGTGCTTCTATTTTCGATAGTCATTGCACTTGAGAGCCGACATAGTTTTCAGTCGACACATAATCAACACTCCCAATAATATTTAGAGACGCTAGTCCCCCAGATATCTATAAATCTCTGTAATGTTTAACCGATTGTGTCATAGTGTATTTGTGTGGGAGAGGGCTTATCAGTAAATAACCCTTTTCTTGGCAAAGTAAGAAAGATCTGCAGACGCAATTGAACGCATCTGCAGCAGACGGCTTTGGAAAAGAACTTTATGGCAAAATGAAACATTGCTCATAATGATCATTTATTTTCATTTGCCAAACGTCTTTCACATCAATACAGTTATTATACATTTATCTATGAAGATATTCCTACGTTTGTCTTTATGTTTTCAAGGTCATCTGCTGCATATTTGTTGAAAAATGTTAAATTGGTCACGTCACACGGATATTGTCAAGACGTGTGACCTGGATAAATGAAGAAAGTTATGCGCGACCATACACGTTGATCGGGATGTCTAGCCGTGCACCAATGATTGACGCATCGTGTGAAAACATTGACTATACCTGTTTATAAAATGATTATTTTATTCTATATTAAAATTGAAAACGATCTGGACCAAGACGAGTTTTTGTGATAAAGTCTTGGCCTACATTGGCCACTTCTCATGTATCAATATATATTATATTTATTTCCTGCAAACAAAAACTTACTGACGCCTTTGCAGCAGGCAACGTTTAGAAACATGTGGCAAAAGGAGAAAGTGCTCCTTTTCCCTTAATATTTACAAAATTCGTCTTCTGCAAAGGCGATGCAAAACTCGCCTGTCTAGGGGTAAAGATTAAAGTACATCGATTTTGCCAAAAAAGTTACTCACTTGTTTACTTGTCAAATACATATCAGACATTCCTTAGTTTATCAGCATAGGACTAATGCATATAACAAACGACACAAATCTCGGTTATAAAGTACACACACTTCTATAGTGATAACTGGGTTGAGTCTGCACGTTAAAAAACGATAATGCTTCTTACTTTTAATTTTAAGACGAAAACAAAATGAACGGCGCTCTACGAAAACCAACTCTAAGCACCGCGCGAAAAGTGTATATGAAGATCAGCTACAGTATCCGCAAAGTCTGACCTTACTCTGCAATGTTCGCAAATTAGTTGTAAATAAAAATAATAATATCCAGAGGATGAATGACCATCATAATGCTCAGGCAGGTTTTCCTGTAGCACCGTTCAAACAGGGGAAAAGTCACACTGCTCAATTTGATTGAATCGTACCTTTCCCCAGGGAAAATACGTGAATTCATGAGGAACCGAATGCCATACTTCTCTTTCTCCAATGGGATAATAGTTTCATGTTGCTTTGAAAGGTTCATGTGTAGAGATATGGTATGAGAAGCCAGGAAACAGATGGGTATATGAACTGACCGCCGATATATGACGGAACATTTGTTGAAAACGGCTTTAACACCGACCAGTCAAGCATTGTCCGAACGTGCACCTTGTGGTTTTGTTCGTCTGGCTTATAGCCCGTTGTCTAGTTGAAAAACTATCAGTATAGCGTGTTTGTGAGATAAAGATCTACAAATGCATACCGACTGTCCAATCTCAAGTTACTATGATTGCCAGAGGGAGTTTGTAGAGTTCCAGTGACTAATTCGCGAACAGTCCAGATTCATATCAGCCTGCGCGGATGTCTTGCAGTGGTCACAACTACCTTTATGTCGGCATTTCCGGAGCACAGCTATATTATCATGTCTTTGTTGTATTTACACTGCCTATTTCTGGTAGTACAACTACTAGTTTGCTGTTTATAATGGTCGTGATAATTTCCCACGTTCATTTAGAAGGTGGTAGCTAATGCAAAGTAATTTAGAAAATTACATCCATTTCCGTCGGAGACGTAAACTTGAGATATTTATTATATAACACTTGTAATTAGTAAGTAATTCAATTAACAAACGACACATTGTAACACATTCTATACTATCTATAACATTATAGTTATATCATCATGAAAGACAGGAGCTTCAATTTCCAGAATGCTTCGTTTGATGTCCCGAACCGATCTATAAAAGCAGCACTAAGTCGCGTCTTACAAAACAAAGAACAATGTATATACTTATAAGCATGCGTATATTCTATGTTATTTCCACGGTCTACGATGTCCCAGTCACAAATCATATGAGGTAAACTCGTGTTAGTGATTGTACTTTAAAGATCTATGAACAAGATGAAGTAGTGGGTTTTGTTTGAAGACAGTTCGTATGTTAAGTAGGTCGTCTGGTTCTGCAGGAACACTCGAGTCTGGCATAATTATATCGGAAATGGATTAGAAAATCAGACATGCAGAATGCTTGTAACTATGTGCACTTCTGCACTTTTAGTTTCCCCAAAAATAGGTCGTTATTAACCCTTACCCTTACAGATGTGCATGTATCTACATAGGAATATCACTGTATATCGAGGACTTGGCGTGAAACGGTTGTAACTTAAATTGGTATTTTTTTTACCAAGGTTAATCACCTCGCCATTATGTCTTTATAAGCGTTAAATCATTTATTTGGTAAACAATGTAAATTTAGGTGCCATTGCTCGTTCTGAGCAATGGCACCTAAATTTGCATTGTTTACAAAGGGGTCAAAATTGCCCCTAAACCAGGGTTTTCAAAATAGGTTTTTAGTTACAACCGTTTCACGCAAAGACCTCGATATGGTCTCTCTTGGAAATATTAAAGAGGAAATGGATAAAGCGTAAGATGAACTATATAAGGTGTTTCCACAAGCTTTCATTTCTTTTCTTCTATTTGGTGTACACAAATTAAAATATAAAGATTATGTCTGACTGAACTATAACTTTTAAATACAATAAGGGACAAAGATCTTATATACGTCCCTGATACGATGTACTTTACTGTAAAAAGAGTGTTAAGCAAAGGCTGATGCAAATGAAACATTACACGGAAACTCACCTTATAAGTACTTTGCACACTTAGACAGCCATGTAATAAACAATACTACATTGTTTTGTTTGTTAATATTGCCTCCTGTGTAACTGTTTTCTATCAGAACAATTATTATTATCCTATTCCGTTAAATATTCTTACAACGTTCATATATATATATCCTGTCAGAAAGACAAATATATATGTTATATAGATCCAACATATAAGCCTACGGAAAAGACGACTTGGGTCGCTTTGACCAAATTCTGTTTTGTTTCATCAACGTTATCTGACTAGTTCGTGCCTTATTGAATCTGCATACACTGACGACTCAGGTTAGCCTCTGCATACACACAGTCTCACCAGAGCCTTCACATTCCGTCTTTCTTTTATAAAGACATAAATGCACCCATCTACAAAAAACTAGAGATGTAACACCACTACATTTACACCATTGTAATGTTATATCATGCCAAACCGAAGAGACCACAAGGCAAACCATGCTCCTACTAAAGGGCTAGTTATGTACATACGGTAAGTAAAAAAAAACAGAATAGTTGATACATGGACGTTTAGAACAAAGATAACACTACATTACTGAATATTATCTTCATACATATAGGATTTGATATGAGTTGTCATTTCATATATAGTTTAATAAAACCTGATGAAATGACAACGAATGCCATATTCTTTTAATCACATGACAGAACACAAAAGAATAAGTTATTCGCTGTCAGAAAATAGTCCCAGCATGTAATACTTAATAAACTGGTAACTAATCACACAAAGAAATATTGTTATGACCGATAATGGTCCCTTTACCTCGTCCATCTATCGTGACGTTTGAGTTTACCGGATACACGTTCTCAGCCATTTTGTAAGCATTTGCGGATGAATACAAACATAGTGATTCGGTCATGTTATATTACACGGGTGACATATAAAGTAATACGTAATTGGTATATTAGATCGTATACAAGCATTGCCATGTGGTAAATAGTTATATAAAACACAACAACCACCCTTCAGTTGAATATGTAAGATTTGTGTTTGATTGTTTGAATGATGTTTATTTACGTCGCTTTCAATAGTACTTCCGTTTTATCACGGCGTTTCCTTGGTAAATTGCCAGTATAACCGGTTTTATTCGGAAACTGATGCATCAGTAGTACTGCTATCCCCTCATCAACAGGTGCTGAACTCCAGATGGAGATCAACATTTCAAAAGTTCTGCAAATATTGCTAATAGTGACAGCCAAGTAAGTAATAGGAAGTTCAAAACTATTTTGGCAGTTAATCTTGAAAAACGGTCAATAGAAAGTGATGAAAATATACAAAATTTGGCTTACGGGGTATGTCTGCCCAGTAAAAAAGAAGAATAAACGATCAATATTTAGATGTTAATGGTACTTGAAAGTGAAATTATTACTCTAATTTTATCCCAGAATTATGATTCTAATATTTCAAGGCAACTTCTGAACAGTTTTAAAACTTTGACTATAATATCTTTTTTTTCTAAAGTTCATGACCTTTTAGAACAGTGTATCGGTCTTATCAGAATATACACAAGTTTGCAGCAGCTTTTAACAAGCCAATTGAAGTAATGAGCCGTTCCACGAGAAAACCAACAGTTTGGACTCTGTGTAATGTATCGACCCAGATCAGCCTGTGCAGTCCGCGCATGCTTAACCGGACCGACACATTCGTCTTTAGGAGATAAAGGTTTAGAGTAATGATTCCTGAAACAGAAAATGAGGCGAAAAGTGTCTGTCCGGGGTAGCCTGTGCAACATGCTTAGGCGGATGAGGTTCGATACTTTACGCAGAGTCCACAATGTTGGTTTTTTCGTAATTCGGCTCATATGTGAACTGTATAGGTTGATCAGATTATGCTGATGCACTGGCTGATTCGAATTATTCCTTTCCCAAAAATCAACGTGTACCCTTTTCTAACGGACGGGCTCGTACTTACCGAAAACAAGCCGCATGAATGTTTAAATGTAGACTCATTACTTTGTCGAAATAGTTGGTTAAGATAACACCTACATTGTTTTTGTGGTCGCCCCCACCTGTTTGTCTGTTTTATCTAGCTAACCAATTAAACTGATGAAAGTTACCTCTGTTCTGAATGTGTTCTTTCGCATAGCATAGACCTTAGTATGTACATACATCCCTTTAGGCGAATCAAACTATTCAACATGATGCTTTGTTTTATGATCTGGTGACGTATAACATCATTCTAAAAACTCTAAGTACATGAAAGTTATCGCAAATCACATTTGTCACATTTGTCATAGATAGTAGTAGTAGTAGTAGTTTGTGTATATATATGAATCATGTATTTTATAATTATCATAACGTAAAGCGTGTGGAAAATGCTCTCAAACTCACAATGTCATATATGGTCAATTAAAATACGCATAACCATCCAGCAAAGAAGCTTTGTTTTATAATTCAGTAATTTATAATATAATAATAATAACGCTAAGTGCTAGATAATTCTCACAAAGTAAAATGTGTCATATATGGTCTTGTCTTTGTCAATGTTCACAGACGTACATAACACATCAAATACAGCAGTTTCGTGTTATAACCTAGCCCCTTGTAAGAGTTGATAGATACTAGTACATGATAATACATGGACTTACAACAATGCATTTGTCTTGTCCATGCAAGAACGCCTATGCTACACTCTATTTCCTGCATGCTTGTCGAATAACCCATACAGGTTACAGCGTTCGACTTGCACCATGTGTGTAGGACTTGATGTATTGATTGATTGGGGTCTAGTGCCGTTTCACACAACTGTTCAGTCATCTCAAGGCGACCATCACCTATAATCATGTTTCCTAGCTTTATATTACAGTATTTTCAAGCGACTGGCTTCTTTTCCACATGATTATCAGCCCATTGATGGAATATGAATGACTTGTGTCCAAGCATATACTTGTTGTCATACGTCGGAAAGAATGTTAATGTACGATTAATAAACGACATGTTTTTACTTAAAAGTACGCTATAGTGTATGGTTGTAATGAATTGTTATTGTTAACTGAACATGTCGTGCGGTGATTGTAAATTGTAAGCAACGCCGGGAGGCAGTGCGACGTCATAGTATCCAATGTAAAGGATGTTGAATTGTCTTGTTATCAGTAACACGTTATTATATCGAGGGATTGGCGTGAAACGTTTGTAACTAAAAACCTATTTTGAATACCTTGATTTAGGAGCAATTTTGACCCCTTTGTAAAACAATGCAAATTTAGGTGCCATTGCTCAGAACGAGCAATGGCACCTAAATTTCCATTGTTTACCAAGAAAATGATTTAGCGCTTTTAAAGACTCCATGGCTACATGATTAACCTCGGTAAAATGCCAATTTTAGTTACAACCGTTTCACACCAAGCCCTCGATATATAACTAGAGGAAAAATCCGTGAAACATGTCATTCAGTGATTTCGCTTGTTAAGAAACGTCTAGAGGCGATGTGACGTTATAGTGGACGGCATTTAAATAACGCCATGTAATATACACTATAATGTATGCTTGTTGTGAAACTTTGTTGTTATCTGTTATCCTTTTATGTTTCATGTATTAGACATTCAATTGTCCCGGAACACCACAGATTCATCTTGTATATCAACTACATGGTTTTTCATTTCTCATGTTAATTAACATTGAACATGTTTAATTTGACAGAGATTCTGGTTTCGAAAATGGTTTCATTGTGATATGTTCAATATTACATATCAACAAGGCACACCATATCTTACTACTAAACATAATCATTTGGTTACAAAAAGTATTATCGTGATATTACATTCACTTTACATTTTAACCATTAAGAACGCCGTACCATAAAGTATTTGGTACTTCCTACTGCGCTTACCTGCAATTAACTAATTATGGACGCTGATTAAACAGGTGCAATGCATGATACGAGCATCGCCATGAAAACGAAACCTGAGCATACTCCATGCAAATAAAACCTGTTCTTACTCCATGTAAACGAACCCTGTCCTTACTCCATGTAAACGAAACCTGGGCTTACTCCATGTAAACGAAACCTGTCCTTACACCATGTAAACGGTCCTTACGCCATGTAAACGAAACCTGGGCTTATTCCATGTAAACGACACATGCGCATACGCATACTTAGCAGAACAGTTTCTTCCATTCTTATTAAATAGTCCTCTCAAATATACAATACACCTAGAGCTGCTAAATATGAAAGCAACCAGTTAAAACTTTGGATTATCTCTATTTAATAAATATTTTAAAAAGCCACTATATTTAAAACAAAATCTGCTGCAGATGCGTCAGAAGGCGTATGCATGTGACAAGAACTTACTTATGGATTAGATATTAATATATATAACGTAGATCGATACGGTTTAGCACAACGTCATTAAAATCACACCAGATACTTCGCTGTACGTATATTGCATCTGATGACTCCTCATAAAAGGTCATCTCGAATTGACCTTATACATTTAAATAGTCTATACATTGTATTGGTATTGGTTATCTCCTCTGTTGATATCCAACGATTTTGTTGGCAACAATCTGATTGGGTGACGCAAAGGTCAATCTGCGATGTAACAGGCGGTCATCAGATATATACGAGCGTTTGCTACTGCACTGACATGTAGGTCTAGTTTTTATGAGATTGGGTCCAACACGAATTGGTCTTAAGGTTTATCTATACAATCAGAGAAATGATTGAATCCTGAGTCAATGCCAATTGACAATCCTACAAAATACCACAATCTTCCAATGCAGATGATGAGTACATTGCATACACTGTGTTAGTACCATATATTTCAAACGAAGAGAATAAGGCGAACAATAATTATATTATTTTGTAATAAAGAATACGAATTCAAATGTAAATACGAACGGTGTAATAGCAGGTGTGTCCAGACTCTATTCTAATTGAATATATTTCAATAGGCATGACCGCTAAAAGAAGCGTCACAATATGCGTTCAATAGTTCCTAAAGTGTGTACGACGTTTTGAAATGTAATTATCTATTGATTCAATTAGACAAAAATAATGTAAATTTGATTGATTTGTTTTCTTCGTGGGACTGCCTATCGGTACGGATAATTTAGACTTCAACAGTATAGAATAACATCACCCAACATAATCAATTAGTAAATACCGAAAACACATTTAACCCTTTCCAACATACATGTTGACGAAAACTGTTTAAATATCCATAATTAAAAGTTTATTTATTCATTTGAGTTGAAAACAGTGTGGCAAAAGGAGAAATTGCTCATAATGAACACTTTCTCATTTTTCCACAATGTTTTAAAAAGATCTTCTGCTGCAGAGGCGTCAGAAAGCGTCTTAAAACGAGAAAGCGTTAAAGATATCTTGGTACGTGAAGACAATAATTATATACAAAAGAAGACATATCTTGCTTGCACCATTGAAATTAGACGTATGAGTACCCGATTGAACGGACTGTTATATTCTACCACACACACGTGTAATATCTAACTCTTTTCGACATACAGACGAACTTTGACACATCTGCAGCAGCCGACGTTTCAAAACACTGTGGAAACATGACAAAGTATATTCAAATATATACAACAGTCATACTTGCTGTAGAGTTTTCGTATGTGGGGAAGTGCCAGATGAGTCATTTAAGTAACCGATTGAAGGAAATGCCCTATACTATCAGACGATAGCAATGTTTGACCCTTTTCACATGCAGACGCATTTTGCGGCATATGCAGCAGATGCTGTTGATTATAAGCAATGTTTCCTTTTGGCAACAGTGAGTTCAATTATACTTAATTTTCTTTCGTTTAAAATTGTTTTCCATCTGTTTGCCTATATCTTTTAAAAGTCGACTGCTGCAGATCATAAATCTTTCAGCGCCAAAGGCAATAATGAGATTTTTGCAAACAATACTGATTCAGGTGAGTCAGCTCGTAACGAGCTGTCTCACCTGAAATCAGCATTGTTTGCTTTTTAATTATCAAAATAGTCCAAACTTGTATTACATGAGAAATGAAGACGCCTGATTTTGAACTTTCAACACTTCGGCGCTGAAAGAGTTAAGAAAAAGGATAATATTGTTCCAAGTTATTTATAAGATTCAGATGTAAGTACAAATGTTCGTACATGAAGATACACACAATATTTAATATACCAATAGTTCGAAAAAGCAGAATAAAATATTGATGTCTGAAATATCAAGTTCAGTGGTAAAGGTTATCCGCTACAGTAAGCGTTTATCTGTTTTCCTGCATGCACTTTATCTACAGCAGACGACACGGAAAACACATACACAAATATATGAAAGCTCTCTACAAGGAAACATTTAATAATTAGGAGCAATTTCTCCTTGTGAAACAATGTTTTTAAAAATCGTCTGCTTCTGATGCGTTAGAATGCTTCTCAGTAGGAAAGTGTTAACCCTTTCCCTCATACGACAATTCTGCAGCAGACGACTTTGAACATATTTTGTCAAAAAATGGCAAATCTCTATAATTGAATGGAAAACATTGTGGCAAAAGGAGAAATTGCTCGTTTTGAGCAATTTCTTCTTTTGTTACTATGTTTTTAAAAAGCAGTCTGATGCAGAGGCGTCAAAAAGCGTCTATATGAGGGAAAGGGTTGATTGAAGTCATCGGTGGCACTTTTCGTTAGTGACTAATGAGTTATGGAACATTTTAACAATATTTAAGTTCAATGTTAAACGATGAAATAATTTATTTCTAAATATATGATGTGGTTTGAATTGATGAACTCAATATACTTTGATTTGAGAGTTTCGTACATTTAAAACCATATTTTGTCCGAATGATATCTTCAAACAATGTATAGCTAACTTGTATGTTCATAATCATATCACTATTTCAATATTTAAGAATTTAGGAAACTGTTTCTGTAATTTATGTCATACCAATTGTGTCATTCTTATTGTATTGTTTGTAAATATTAATTTATATGGGCCAGAGGCCTTAATAGTTGAATCAAGAAATTGAAATTAATGGCATATAACTGCCACCACATAACAGATAAATGTGTTAATGAAAAGTGTATGTTATGTGCTGGCAGTTATATGCCACCATATAAAATACATGTATTACAATCATATTAATTATGTATACGAGTATCTAAACTTCTTTATTTTAGACTACAGAAACGCCTTAAAGTAAACAGCTCGCAAGAAAAAAAATGCAACAATTAATTGCATCCTAAATGAAGTTTAACGAATTATAAATGTAGTGATTATTTGTGAAAACTATTTGGGAAATGAAGCGAGGCCGTGATTATATTATTACCGTTTGACATTCTTTCCCATCAACAGCCCAGCCGTGATTGACATTCAATACTGTTTCGCAAGTTAATTTGTATCAGACACTCAAGATGTAAAGCAGGTCAAAGCTATGGTTACACATAATAACTTACAACATCTCTACTTTACAAAATAGTTAACCCAGTTATTCTTTGTGACTTCTTCCGACAGTGTTCATGTTTTTAAATGAGGATTGGAGGCTTTAAATAAATCGACCAAAAGGAAGTCATTTTCGTATTCTTCATGTTTGATAAGAAAATATTCAAACAACAAAAACAAGCTTGAAGGTACAAGCTAATAGTTTTAAATTTTAATTCACAACTTTTAAAATCAAAGCTACGAAGTTTTAAAGATGAATGTTCGTGTTTCAATTTCAATTTCTTCTATTGTCACAATGTTTTCAACTTAATTCAATTAATATGATTTAAGGAAAAACCTCCAAAAGTTTCAAAAAAGACACCCAGTCTCAACATATTTGATTCCCTGCTCAACAGATAGATAGGCTGTGGTGCACTATTTACTATTTGAGGCTATAGCTGAGTTGATAATGGAGAGGGTTGTTAGTCCAGGGTTTGAGAGTTTAAGTTTCAAGCTCAGTCATCACAATTTCGATATTTGACGACACTCAACGACAGCTTTTATTCAGTGAATTTTGAAAAGGTGTAAATCGGATCATGACCATGAAGTTGCAGAGAATATCCCCACAGCAATCGTGAACGCATCAACATTGTGAATCGTTACAATTATGCCAACTGATTTTGAAATGTGACAAGTTATTGAAGAGGATAAAATGTTTTGTTTTGTCAGTTCAACCCTATTCTGCTCGCACATTGACTTGTTACCTTATCTTTACACCAAGCAATATCCTTTGAACAATTTATGTAGAGGATCTACTACGGTACATATTTGCCAAACTAATTTGAAATAATGGCGTCTCACTACTTTTAATTACGGAGATTGGTCATATTTTTGTCAAAATGTTTTTAAAGTCGTCTGCTATTTGTTGTAAGTTAGAAAATGCTTAAAATAGTCAAAGCAGGTGTTTCATAATCGAAAAACGTGTGTTGAATATAAAGTAATGATATAATGTTATATGAAACCTGTCAGAAAAACCTCTCAAATTATTCAATATGTACACATTTGCAGATATACAACATGAGTTATTCTTACACATATTCATAAAATAGATTCATATGGATAGAGTTTTGCTTAGTTTCTACTTTATGTAATGACTAATTTGGTGATCGGCGTTTAAAGATTTGATTCCAAATTCGCGAGACAGTCACTTCAAAGCTCATCCCATCTTGGCATGTTTACATACCATTTTGATTTATTCTAAGGCAATATAAGCACACATGTCTGAGTTGTATCCCACAATCAGCACTGTAATAATTATTGTTTTCTTTTCAAAAAGTGTAGATCCTGATCAAGCGTTGTCTATTCTAGACAGACATAGATCGATTTGAATTGACACCCTTCTATCGCTATTCCTATTCTTACAACCTATCGACCTATACATAACCTGTGAATCACAGGAGTACAAGTATTAACTGAACCCGAACTAAAACCCTTTAGAATATAAAACACAGTTGATAAGGGCGTGAGCACTATGAACAACCACTAAACCTGATACCCACGATGTCCAAGCCTCGGATTGCAATTTTTCCCATATATCATCGCTAAGTATGGATCTAGTTCACAACCTATGTTAATTATGGCACGTTTGATTACCTATAAAGAAACGAACAAGTAAACACCCATGTATAATGAAGGAACCCCGGTGTCTAATGACCCTCATTCTTCTTTTCTGAAACCCTGCAATAAGTAGTATCGCCTTTTATTTTAGACAGGCTCATTTATTTTCACTAAGGAATGAACTACGTGCAATTGAGACTTATATTAGACTGCATGAATGTTGTTGACAGTCATATACAGCATGATTAGCAAATTATGTTTAACCATTTCCCTCATACGACACTTCTGCAGCAGACGACTTTGAACATATTTGTCCAAAAATAGAAGATCTCTATAATTGAATGGATAACCTATGACTAAAAGTGAAACACATTGTGGCAAACGGAGAAATTGCTCGTTTTGAGCAATTTCTTCTTTCGTCACTATGTTTTTAAAAAAAGTCGTCTGCTGCAGAGGCGTCATAATTCGTGTATATGAGGGAAAGGGTTGAATACGCATTTAGCCGAATAAGGGTCGAACTCTGTTCATGTTTGTTGGATCTTAAGGCTGACCTTTATCGATGTTACTTTATACCCAATCGAAACAGGCAATATATCTCTTTACCACTTTGTTTTATCTCTTACCCAGAATCCTTTTGAAGATGTATCGTGGAATATATAACCATTAACCAATCTGTTTACACATACAACT
The DNA here is from genome assembly GCA_031761405.1 of Serripes groenlandicus. Classification (NCBI taxonomy): domain Eukaryota; kingdom Metazoa; phylum Mollusca; class Bivalvia; order Cardiida; family Cardiidae; genus Serripes; species Serripes groenlandicus. Next base: position 109,974,653 of record JASEVX010000001.1, on the reverse strand, counting down.
CATCTGTAACAGAAGACTTTACAAAAATGGGGAAACTCTCTATCAATGAAAGAACAAATAATAAATAATGTTGAAAACAAATTGTGGCAAAAGTAGAAAATGCTCATCATTTTGTAGAATGCTTTGAAAATATTCTGCTGCAGAAGCGTAAGAAAGCGTTTGTATTGGGGAAAGGGTTAAACTATGGATAACAGATAACAGACAAAAAGACGCATAAGAAGTGAAGGGCTAAACATTCAATAAATTTATGGAGCTGAAACAGTTTTGTCAAATTTGATTCGCATATTTTCATGGTCTACGGAATTCTGACAACTAAAGCCAAGTAGACGTGATCTTTGTCATTTGAACGGTCGTACCTCTTATTGTCAACGAACAATGAAAATACTATCTCTTGACGGTAAAAGAGAGAAGAACTGCGTCATGTTAACGGGCCCAGAAGGAAAAGTCGTACGTCAAAAAGTAAGTACATATTTAAATTCATGGACACTCCCTATACTATGATAGTTCATGGACACATAGAAAAATACCGTGGTAGCAATATTGATAGCCTTTAAAAATACCAAAGTCATGAACACGTTTAGGATATTTGTTTTGAAGTGTTCCAAGGGCGATTACCAAACTATTTAACAGTTTCGAATGGTTTCGATTATTTCTGTCAGTAATCTGCATATCTCTCATCACGATTATTTGTGTCAGTAATCTGCATATCTCTCATCACGATTATTTTGTCAGTAATCTGCATATCTCTCATCACGATTATTTGTGTCAGTAATCTGCATATCTCTCATCACGATTATTTGTGTCAGTAATCTGCATATCTCTCATCACGATTATTTGTGTCAGTAATCTGCATATCTCTCATCACGATTATTTGTGTCAGTAATCTGCATATCTCTCATCACGATTATTTGTGTCAGTAATCTGCATATCTCTCATCACGATTATTTGTGTCAGTAATCTGCATATCTCTCATCACGATATTGTAAATACAGTCAATATAATTGAGCCGTCCCGCGAGAAGAGAAAAAAGAAAGATAATTAGATATGATGAATTATAAGAAGACAAACGCATTTGAATCTAACAATATAAGTACCACAGGATACTGTTCAGTTATAGGTAACATGATTCATGCTGTAGGGGGAAAGATCAGTATACCCATTCGTGCCTAGACATCAGAAGAGTAAGAAAGATAGTCTTCGATGTGATTAAACACAGTATGAGCAGTCCCGCGATAAAACCAACAATGTTGACTCCACGCCGGCTAACCCGGATAGACACTTTTCGCCTTCTGTCTTTTTTTCTGTTTCAGGAATCGTTACTCTATACCTTTATCCCCCTGAGAAGGAATGTGTTGACCCGGATCAGTCTGCTCGTACTGCACAGGCGGATGTATAACTGAAATACCATTGAAACGTCTTTAAGCTCTCCAATCAATCAATCCAACTTATCTAACCCCGTCTTTCATGTAACTCATATTTGAACTGTGAACATTAAAATAGTTCGACTGGTCAGTTATTTCCGTTGTTTAACTAACTCATACATACCAACGTAGAAAACGGCATTAAAGGCTTTTATTAATTGGAGTAGATATTTGGATGACACTTCATATGAACGGCACTATTCTTTATCGTGTCCATCTGGTTAAACATAATCGTCTACGGCCTTAAAACTGTCGAGCCCGTAAAAAGGGCGGCCACTAAGTTGTATCTACCCGCACTAACGACTCGGACGATATTGAACATTTGCACAGTATCATGTGAGTTTAGATATGTGACAGTCTTGTATATACACCTAAGTATTGCCAAATATCTAGAAATGTAGCCCCTGTTGTGTGATATCTACATATGTTAACACATTGACGAAGGTATTTCAAAAACCGTTTATGCTTAACAGACTTATATGACTTTTCAACTTTCCGATTAACTCTAAGACAGCGTGAAGTGACGATTCCCTTTCGTAATAGTGTCCGATTTATTTTAATCTTTTCAATAAGAATTAGCATGTGAACTTTTACACCAGCGGCACACTGGTGTGACTCTTTTATCCTTGTAATAGACTGTGCCGTCTAGCGATAAAACCAACATTGTGGACTCGGCGTAAAGTATCAGCATAACCATGCCGCGCAGGCTTACCCGAATAGACACTTTCCGCCTCCTGTGGATATTCTGTTTTATGAATCATTACTCTATTATATCTCATTACCCCTGAGACGGAATGTGTCGGTCCGGATCAGTCTTGGTCGATACATTACGTAGAGGCCATAATGTTGGTTTCTCGCGGGACGGCTCATTTGTAAGATTAGTTAAGTGCTATGTAACTTTGCCATACGAGTTCCTTACTACTTGAGCTCATAATTGTTTATGAAATTAAGAATTTTGAACATCGCTTAATTCTCTTAAGTGGGAATATATATCAGCAAGCGCCTTGACATTTTCACCCGATATTTGACCTGCTTATAGTCCGGTGTTTCTATGCGTTTGTAAAATTGCTAGCAAAACTGATATGTTGTCTAAACGTCAATATTCCTATTAGTTGTATTCAATCATGAGTGTTTATTTAACTGTATGTATCAACACTAATACCCATCATCTCAAGTTATACGAACAAAACTGTTTAGTTAGATACAAGATGAAATAGTTAATTCAGTAACTAGACCTCCGGCCCACAATACAAAATATACTACCTAGTCATTTAATTCTAAATTCTAATAATTTAGTGATATAAAGATAGCTTCCTTATTAACTGTAATGATACATTATTGGCTAAATGCAGGAAAGGGATTTTCAATGCTTAGTTGAACGTCAGAATTGCTATGATGATTAGTACATGTATATATTATAATAATAGAAGAAGACATCCAACCTATGGTGATTACCGCCGTTTCCCATCGTGCATTCAAGTATTTAACTAGATCTCTACTCTTATTTTGAGAACTAGGATCATAGGTTAAAAGAAATTACAAGAGATACATATTTTGATTGATTGATTGATTTATTGATTGATTTATTTATTGATTTATTGATTTATTGATTTGGGTTTACGCCATTGCAACAAATTGCTCAGTGTTATCAGGGCGGCCAGTTCACTTACCCATGTGTTCCTGATTATTTCGAGCCAGTACTTTACATGCAGCTTTTCCTAATAGACTGTTAGCCCATTGGTTGAAGACGAATGACGTGTGTTGCAATTACCTTTATCAAACGTCGAAACTTATTTTTGCCAAGCTAGGGTTCGAACTGACAACCACTGGATGGACAGCCCGCATCGCTACGGACAGAGCTATCGGGGGTAAATTTTCAAGAACACATAAACAGTAATAAGTTGACTTGTCAGTCGACCGTCTGACAGGTTATGTTAGCAATTCAGACAGATTGTTGAAATAGTTCTCTCATGTTTTTATAAAACATTCAGTTTTTATGTTTTAGTATTTTAACGTTTTCCATTAACCTTTACCCCAACTGTCAGTAAGACAATGAACATATCGAGGGCTTGGCGTGAAACGGTTGTAACTGAAATCGGTAATTTTTTACCAATGTTAATCACCTCGCCATAATGTCTTTAGAAACGTTAAATCATTTTTTCTTCATAAACAATGGAAATTTAGGTGCCATTACTCGTTCTGAGCAATGGCACCTAAATTTGCATTGTTTACAAAGGGTTCAAAGTTGCCCCTAAACCAGGGTTTTCAAAATAGGTTTTTAGTTACAACCCTTTCACATCAAGCCCTCGATATGTCAGTCTTCATTCTTGCTCGACTTGTTACATTTATGAATACTTATTTACGTTCTTTCGGACATGATGCATGAAAATGCTAATTGCATATGTTGAAATAGAACTTTGTTTTAATTTTCTACATATATATAAGTTAGCTTATGGTATGCTACGGAATCTCAAGATCCCTTTAATTATCAACCTTTTATAACTGTAGAATGAAAAAGAATTGTACAAATTTAACTGTTTTCAATAATAACATAACACTTTTACCACATGGATTAGAATATATGAATCGCCTTCAATGGGGTCACACTACTGAAGTTTGAATGACGTGTCATAATATTTCAATGACGTCACATTATCGCATTAATTGTTCAGTTATATCACGGCATTTCCTTGGTACGTTACCAGTACTACTGGTCCATTTATCCTGAAACTGACCAGTCAGTGGAAATGATAATCCCGCAACCTTGAGCGCTAAGGAGAGAAGACATTACTACTATTTTTAAAATCATCGGTATGACCCGACAGAGGATCGAACCCACGACCTCCCGCACATATGCACATATTCAAAACTATATGCCTTATTCTTCTGCCCGAACAGTACGACAGAAATATAACGGAACGTTCGCTACCATCAATATAACAACACTCGGTAAAAAGTATCTTCAATATAGGTGAGACTTAAAAATGGTGATAATGGTTTTCCCTCTTTATTGCTTAAGAGTACAATGAACGGATTAGCATTGCGACTCTCTGTTGAAACGCCGTGACGTAACTGAACAATTATTGAAACCGGTGTGAAATACTAAACAAATAATTAAGCCTTAAACACAGACTTTAAGCGTTTGATACATAATAAAGCCAGACTGTCTATATAGAACAAACTAAATATTATAGTTTTCACGAAATCACAGCAAGGCTGTTAATGATGCGTTGCCCGATTTCCATAACTTTCCTTTGTATTGTGTTTGATCGTTTTATCCTGAATTATACACCACAGGATGTGGCCTTGGTAATGGGCCGTAGATCAATCTTGTTACATGTTTCCTGGTAAACTATTTAAAGTATAAGATATATTGAACGTAATTAATCTTTTGTGTTGAGCACCAATTCCCCCAACGTAACCAGACGCGGCTTAAATGTATTTACGCCTGTATGGTACTGATTTGAGCCGTCCCTCGAGAAAACCAACAGTATGGCCTTTG
>JASEVX010000001.1:109942252-109967252 GCA_031761405.1 Serripes groenlandicus | reverse complement strand
TTTCGAAATATGAGCCGTTCCGTGAAAAAACCAATAATATGGACTCTGAGTAATGTATCGAGCCAGATCAGCCTGCCAATGATCATGGCATGCCGCGCAGGCTAATCCGGGCAAACACATTCTCAGGTGGATAGAGGTTATAGGTAATGATTCCTGAAACAGAAAATCCACAGGAGACGAAAAGTGTCTATCCGGGTTAGCCTGCGCGGCATGCCGCGGCTGATCAGGGTCGGTACTTTACGCAGAGTCCACAATGTTGATTTCTCGTAATTCGACTCATATATGTAGCTTTTAAAGCAGAAACGGATATTCAGATTGTTTCAGATTGTCATTTCTTTTTTAGATTAAACCATTCCTTTTATCTATTTGGGCGTTATATTCCGTAAGGAATCAAAGGCTACCTTTTTCATTGGATATTTCGGCCCTACGCTCTTCAGGATATATAAAAGATCTCCACAAACTATTGTGTGGCTATCTTGAAAACAATGAACATTTGGTCATGAGATCGTTGTAATATCTTAGGGCCGAAATACCGAATAAATGAGTAGTTCAATTGTCATTGATATTTATTAATCGATTTTGAAATGAGTTCTTAAACATTATATAATCAATCGCAAAGGATTTTTCTTGAAGGTCAAACTAATACTCACCGACAGTTTTTACTTTTTAAGGATTCCGCTCTCCGAGATGCTCTGGGAAACTATCATAGAATAGGAGATGGAAATGTGTAATGAACGTGATATTAAATACACAATGTAAACTTGATATAGCATGTACTTCACAACAAGGAATAGACGTTTACTCTCATAGAATGGGAGATCGAAATGTGTAATGAACGTGATATTAAATACACAATGTAAACTTGATATAGCATGTACTTCACAACAAGGAATAGACGTTTACTCTCATAGAATGGGAGATCGAAATGTGTAATGAACGTGATATTAAAAACACAATGTAAACTTGATATAGCATGTACTTCACAACAAGGAATAGACGTTTACTCTCATAGAATGGGAGATCGAAATGTGTAATGAACGTGATATTAAAAATACAATGTAAACTTGATATAGCATGTACTTCACAACCAGGAATAGACGTTTACTCTCATAGAATGGGAGATCGAAATGTGTAATGAACGTGAAAATATTAAATACACAATGTAAACATGATATAGCATGTACTGTATTTGAGTTCAAAATGACAAATTAAAATAATCGTAATATTATGGAGGATGATGATTTCATTCACGACAAAGAAAAGACGTTTTAAACTATCATAGACAATAAATACGATCATTCCTTGATACTGTTTCTAAATAGAAAATGTCGCTAATCGACATCTCTGCCCCATCTGTGACTGTTATTGGATCAGAATGCCTTCAAACCCCAATCAATTAATTTGTCCATCCATACGTGATATATGACAAAGGTAATTTGATTTGAAGATGGGTATTTGTTTAATTAATTAATTTAGAAGAACGCCACAGTGTCCAATGAAAAAAGATAGAATGATACAAAAACGTTTTGTTTTGTATATTAGTTATAAGACGCGACATGACATAGACACCCATGGCCAAGCCATAATGCAGTGTAAAGCTGTGGCTCTGTCATATATCATCATTATTCACCACAGATAACTGATTATAACTGCATGACAGAAAAAGCACCAAAAGAAGCGTCACATTGACGTCTGTTAAATATGTACTTGTAAAGAATTGAACACGTTTGTTTTAATTGCCACATATTTAATACAATTTTATATAAAAGTTTATTTTCTGAACATTTTAATGGCTTCAAAGCACATGAAGAAATGTCAGAATACCTTGATCCATAGCCTTTATTAGTCATTGTAGTAGATGGTAAAACACGACATAAAAGTTCCCGAATGTAAACTTTTACATGTGGTTGTATACAAAGACAAACTTCACAATATATGCCAACGTTTATTCCTTGCCTATATGTTACATGCCCTAGCGTAGAGGACACTTGACAAGAGAACGATCTAGTATCATTAACTGAGAGAACAAGTCAAATAAGGGGGGTAGGTTGATGTAACGACACAACAATATCATTAATCTTCCGTTCAAATATTTCAGTATGTCCGTATTAAATATCCACTGCATTATAGCCGTATTCTTTTAGCCGTAATAAGATGGTTATCTCAAACACTTTGGGGACCCAAAGGTGAGACTTTACACGGCCTTTTCGTGATTGATATCTTTGACCTGTGCTACTGGATAGTTGAAGTCCGTCGTATAAAGTTGTTCTTTTGATATCTGCATTATGTTTGTCTTAAATGTAGATGGACTGCGAATGTTAATATCCTTAATTTAATCAATTTATGTCTTTCACCAAAGTCTGCATTAATTGCCTTGTGGGTGTTTCTCCGAGTACAGACGTTTTTCTTGAGGTTGCTTTGCTTCCAAAAATCCTTCAACATTTGCATGGACACCAGGGACGTTTTGTGCAGGGCCCACACATTTGTTTCTGTAGTCACCCGAACCATGATTTGAAGTACATTAGAGGGACCTTGTTCTTTTAATGACTCTACTGACGTTGCGGTGATTTGAAGATACGCGGTAACAGCAGACGCCTTATCTAACACAGGTCGCAATAAATCGTGTGATCATTGATAACCCCTCTAGTCGCCAAATCTTCTTCCATTATAATGAAACATTGCACAATTGTTGTGGGTAAAATGGTATTTCAGTCCAGTTGATTTTTGTTTAAATGTGATTCATTTTCCAACAAAACAATTAGTAAAATATTTATTTTGATCTATTCGTTAATAATCATTTGCTTGGGGGTAATTATGTCCAGTAAACTGAAGATGAAAAGGTCATTAAGACAATAGCTGTCGAATGAAAGAAACATATTTATAATAAGTATTTAGCTTCAAAACGAATTGTCACCTGTTCAACGATACAGTGTCCGATAATTCGAACGTTTAAATACGCGCCTTTAGAAACGATATATTCGTTTTGGACATGAAGTTAGTCCATGCCATTTATATCTCCTTATTAAAAGAATGACCTTAATAATCAAGTCCATTGATGTCCGTTAGTGTTCTGAATTTAAATTGTGTATTCCTTCCATTGCGTTAGGTGGTTAATGAATGATTCAGCAAAGCATCCACTATACACATGTTTGTTTTATTGGGGTTTTCGCCGTTTTCAACATTATTTCAGTTATATCACGGCGACAGTTCACTTATTCATGATCCCTGGGTAAACAAACCAGTACTAGGCTACAGTATTCCACACTGACGGTCGTGCCGCGACTGGGGATCGAACCCGGGACGCCCGGTTTGAAATCCCTGACGCTATCCACTCGACCACAGTGGATTCCTTTTTGCCACAATGTTTCAAATCTATTCAATATTCAGTTTCATTTAACCCTTTCCCTCATACAACCATTCTGCAGCAGACGACTTTGAACGTATTTTTGTCAAACATAGAAAAACGCTTCCTGATGCTTCTGCAGCAAACGTTTTTAGAAACATCGAGGCAAAAGGAGAAAATTGTTTTCAATTTTCAATAACTTCTTTATTGTTTTTAAAGATTTTCTAAAGTTTTGTAAATATGTTTTTAAAGTCGTCTGTTGCAGAGTTGTTGTATGCGGGAAAGGATTGAAATTTAGAATAAAAGGCTAATATCTAATCAGAAATTAAATGTGAAATACCATAATTGTGTATCTAAGTTTCAATTGATCGATTGATAGATTGGGGTAGGTATAAGGCCGGTTTAAACATTAGTTCAGACATATCACGGAGGTAAGTTCACCTACTCCTGTGTTTTCTAACTTCCTCGCACCATTGCCTCACATAACAGTCTTTCCAAGCAATTGGCTGCTTTCCAACATCTACTGTTAGCCAGTTAGTGGAACACGAATGACGCTTATCGCATTGACTATTGTCAAAACGTTCAAAAGAATTGTTGGCCGAACTTGGGTCCTTGATTGACACCCCGCTTTGCTACCGATTTTTTAATTTGGATCTTAGCCCTTTGACTGCGAAACCGATTTTTATAAAGGCAGTGCCACCAGTCGGGTTCAACCGCGCCGTCCAACCAGGCTCAACATTTTTATCTTTTACATTCTTAAAACTTGCTATGGACTCTTCCGAATGCATAGTAATTGTTGGAATAATCTGCCTTGTTTGAAAAATATGACCCACATATAGCGACACACCTTTGAACTGCTGTGAGGGACTGAAAACAACAGTTACATTTCATAGTATACATGGTATTCAACTACAAGTACGAACAATGCCGACACAGATCAGCCTGCACATTCGTGCACTTCAATATTGGTGGTAATTGTTTGATTGTCATTATCAGTATTTAGTATAGACTAGTACCATCAGGGAGGACAATACCTGCTGCTGGATGAATCTAACGGGATAAGCCAGGGGCGTAGCTTAGCAATAATCAATGTGTAGGCCGTCTCATGAGAAAATCAACATTGTGGACTCGGCGTAAAGTATCGACCGCACAAGCCTAACCGGATATACACTTTTCGCCTCATGTGGATTTTCTGTTTCAGGAATGACTACTTTATCTATCCCCCCTTAGACGGAATGTGTCGGCCGGAATAGTCTGCGCGGTCAGCGCAGGCTGATCTGGTAGATACATTACGCAGATGTGTATCGCCGCAGCTGCATTTTGGGGCATTTTTAGAAAGAAAAATGAGTAGGCACGTGCCTACAGTACCTAAAGGGAGCTACGCCCCTGTAAGCGGTATGACCTTACGATAAATAATGCCACATGTAGTCGCATAATCCGAATATCTGTACAGCAATTGCTATCCGGGGGAAAATACGACTAAAAGATCTGGCGTTCTTTCATGTGGTTTAATACGGTTACTTAATTGCTTTAACATGCACCATAACGACTTGTTACTATTCTTTAACGAGTGACAGGTACATACTTCCTCGATTATACGTCGATTATTATATTGGGAACGGTCCCGGAAATTATGCATGCTGTAGTGCAAAAATAACTATTGTTGATTGTGTAGATGTTAAACATCTCTTCTAACATATCTAATTTGATCATTGCGTCTATTGCGGAATTGAAAGGATTCCACCGTGGACGAGTGGTAAGTGTCGCGGATTTGGAAGAAGGCGTCCCGGGTTCGATCCCTAGTTGCGGCCATGATGGTGGATTGCCCTTGAGCATGGCACATTTCCTAGTTTAAAACTACAGTTGTTTACCCTGGGATCTTGCACAAGTAAACTATTGCCGTAATTTAACTGAAATGATGTTGAAAACTTCATAAAACCCCAACAACAAACTTTCCGATGTTTGACAACAGTGAATGCGACAAACGTCACTCGCCTTCCATCAATGGGCTAACAATATGTGTAGAAAAGTGGCAAAATGCTTGGAAAGACTGATGTGTTGAGTACAGTCCTTCATTACATGTGTAGAAAAGTGGCAAAATGCTTGGAAAGACTGATGTGTTGAGTACTGTACGTCGTTATACATGTAGAAAAGTGGCAAAATGCTTGGAAAGACTAATGTGTTTTTGAAAACGATATTTAACCAAATAAATCAATCAATCTCAAGTGTGCTCGGATTACTTGCAAACAAATAATTAATTTAGGTGGGTAACATACATTCCGTTTAAACGTATCTGCAAAGCAATAGAAATAGTCAATTTGATGCAATACCACCATATTTCGATCTATCGTTGTGAAACGTTAGGTTAAAGTGCATTCAATTGATATGCAGTGATATTGACGTTTGTGACAATCATGAATTGATAAATCTACCTTTAACACGAGTATGACATTCATATTTTATACGAGGCGCACCGTGTGAAAAAACCCTTTAGCCAGAATTCAGGTAAAACTATTAGAGACAATCTGCCGTCGTGTTAGACCTTTCTTGCTTTTCGTGCTTAACTCTTTCCCACATACAAAAGATATGCAGCAGAATAAATGAGAGTGTTACTATTGAATAAAGTTGAAATCATTATGACAGAAGGAGAAAATTTCAAAAGTCGTCTGCTGCAGAGGCGTCAGAAAGCGTCTGTATGTGTAAACGGGTTGAAGTAACATGTTTGTGTCAATATCTGAGCCGTCCCGCGAAATACCCAACATTATAGACTCTACGTAATGTATCGACCCAGATCAGTCCGCGCAGACTGATCCGGGCCGATACATTCCGTCGCAGGTGGATAGCTGTATAGAGTAATGATTCCTGAAACAGAAAATCCACAGGAGGCGAAAAGTGTCTGTCCGGGTTTGCCTGCGCGACATGTTTAGGCTGATCCGTGTCGATACTTTACGCAGAGTCCAGAATGTTGGTTTTCTCGCGGGACGGCTCAATTATTCCGGAGTCTATGGTGTCCTTAGTCGTTGTTTAGAATGCGACTTAAATCTATAATGGCGTCGTAATCGTATCGTCAGGGAAATATAAAGTCATCTTACCTGTTTCTCGATCAGTTTAAAAATGAGCCCGTTCTTGCGAAAAGTTACAAGTCGGTATGTCAGTACAGTGTTTACTGAGATCAGCATGTACATCTAACTCTCAGAATCTAAAACATTTCAATGAAGTAGTACGTAATTCTTTATTGCCTCCATAAATGGAGAGTACTATACGTATACAACATACAAGAAACATAGACAATTATACAGCAACGACAAAACATGAAACAAAAACATAGTAGTGCATATCATAACATATATACAACTAACAGGCTAATGTAAATGATAGGTGAACTGTGTAGATCTTGGTCAAACTGATTATATGCACAGGCTAAGTTGGATCTACACTGTTCATGAAAAACCAATTATCTCTTTTCCCGTATATTCACCGTATTAAAATGTGACATTGTGATTTCCATGACCCGCCATGGGTGTTAAAGAATGTTTCATATGACAACCAATTGCCCTCAATTCTGGTCCATTTGCTTTAGGTGATATCGCAGTTCTTAACCCATTCTGCTCTTTGATCACAAGAACCGAGACAAATAGAAATATATCTTATAATATTTCCGTATTTAGTTTAATAAACAACGCACACGTATGGACAAAACCTCTCGCATTAGTTAATAAGTTACTCCTATTGTTTTCCTATATTTAAGCGAAAAGTGAAAGACCAGACGCGCTTGTGCGAGACACCATGAAATATCTTAGTCTTCTATATATGCCTATTGCTTACGACATAGTTTGCATGCCGCAGATCACAGGGTAAAGACTAGATATAAATGCATTGTTAATGCTCAGTGAAATACACAAATGTATAACAATGAGAGAAACGCTAGATTGAACCTATCAAACTGTTTGATTGACATTTGTAAAGATTGTTTCAATATTACCCAATGCGACTTAACCTATTATCTTCCAAGTGACCAAATAATATGCTCGTAAATTCCACCAGCAAACAGGGCTATGTGATCCTTTTCAAAGGAATTATGACCCCTACTGTGCGATGTTAAATTATAATGATATAAAATGTCAGACTTTGCAATTCTTAAGTCATTAATTGGAAACCGTTTGAATAATATCGAGTTACTTATATAATCTTCGTTAAAGGACACCTGTCTGTAGAATAAATAATCATGTTTGTTGTATATAAAACAATAACGCCTTTAAACACTTTATAAGCCCAAAAACCTTTGATCGGAGTTCATGATACCCTTTGCTAGAAGTCTTATTGTCTTGTCAAAGTTATGATAAATCATCAAAGTTTGTTTGGTCATATTATTTTGTGTAACAATGGACAACCTTGCTTAATTATCTCACCTGCTACAGTTGCGTTATAATCTAATATTTCCTCCCTTTTCTTCATGGAACTGACTTTCGAGGAATCTGTTTGAAGTGTTTGCAGAAACAGTTTGGGAAATATATTCTACATTCTCACCGTCTGTTATACTTCGTTGCATGCTTATTACAAGTATTAGTATTGTTCATTAATGTGTCAAGATTTTCTAAGATGATTAAACATTTAAAAAAGTATGAGAAACCATTTATTATAGTTGGTTAAAGAACTATGCCCATAGTTCTATGACCATCCTTAAAATGGATAAACAAACTATTGACATAACTGTTTATTCCTATTGAATACATGTTATCTAAGGTGTCTATTTAAATGATGTCTTACGCCATTTTCAACATTACTTTATTTATATCACTGCGTTATCATGGACATTTTAAGAGTATTATAAATCATCCGAAAGAAACGGACAATAGAAGACGACTTTTTGGAGTTATTTTCTGAAATTAGTTCCTGGGGTTTGTGTTACAAATTTCAAATTATGAAACTTTATAACTAGCGTGCACATGTTTAAACCCACTGATTGAAGTTAGAATAATATGCTTTGTATAAATATGATATATATTTATATAGAATGCACAAGATAGAAGCTGGAAAATGTGAACCCTCGTCTCGCTGTACGCGACATATACAACATCTATGGTTACTGTAAAGCACGTTTTCAACCCTTTCCCACATACAACAAATCTGCAGCAGACGACTGTGAAAACATACCGGAAAAAATTAGAAACTCCTTTTAAATGAAAGAACAATAATTGAATAGAGTTGAAAACATGGTGACAAAAGGAGAAATTGCTCGTTTTGAGCAATTTCTTCCTTTGTCGCCATATTTTCAAAAAGCCGTCTGCTGCAGAGTCGTCCGAAAGCGTCTATATGAGAGGGAAAGGCTTAACATACATTGGTCACTACTCATCTATTAGACGCAGACGCATGTTGACGACATAATAAAGAGTAATTTATCCTTTTGCCACAGTGTTTTAAGGTCTGTTCAATAGTTATACATTAATTGTTGACACTTTGCATATTTTATCGGCTTGTTTTCAAAATTGTCTGCTGCGGAATTATTGTATGTTGTTGAAACGTTTCAACAACAATTGTGATAAATCAGCAGAACTCAGCCTGATTATACCTATATAAGAAAGCAGGTTTAAGCGGTGTTCAATTTAAAACAACTTTAGTGTAAATAATACACATTAAAAGAAATATCTGCATGCTCATCCATTACATGGCATCCAAATGGACACTGCTTTTTTAGAAGTTAATTGAAACCTCTTGAACATATTGGCGATCAGTGTAGAGTTGTATTAGACTGCGCGTTTACGAAGGCTGATCTTGATCTGCACTTGTCGAAAACAATCTTAAGGCTGGGTTTCATATAGCACTGTTCAGTTATTGTATACAATGGTTGGTCATGGTATATCAAGTATAGGTGACACATGACTATTGTTAAAAGTGCAATGTAATCATTATCACATACTCTACATATTTCAGAGTATTATATTACAACACTGACTTTCTCCATTACCCAATTTGTTAATTCGAGCTTGCACGCCAGTCGCCTAAAACTAGCCTGTACAATCTCGTAAATAAATACTCTTGATCTACGGTCATTATCTTCACCAAATTAAAAACCTATACAAAAAACAGTTTGAATTGGAAACTAATGAATGGCACACTTTTTATCATGGCATACTGATAAGAGTAATCATGATCCGCACCATCTGAACATGTTCTAAATTAAACTACAGATTTACATCTATATTAAACTGCTGATTTTCAAACAAACTATCAACATGTAATTCAATGCATTCAATAAGTAGAGGTTCGCTTATTCTAAGTATAAATAATTATATACATGTAGGTGTATACTGTATTCGTATAGATAGTGAATGTTCTGATGCGATTGGACATTTGCACAGGCTGTGCTGGGTCTTCGTTGTTGATGTTTATACTTCTATCCGTTTTTGCATTACGTCTGCCAGGTTTTCTCCTTCCCCATTAGATAATATGCTGAGCTCAGGGCTCTTAATGTTGAATAGAGGTTCGTTTTTACATTCTAGATTGGTTTAAAGATATGCTAATTAAATTGCAGTTTTAGACAGGTGTTTTTGTACCTTTAAAACTTATTTAGCAGATCTAAGCAGGGGTTGCTTTCGAAATTAATTTATCTCAAATAAACCACACAGCAAAAAAGAACATCCTTGAACGAATTACTCGCTTAATCCTTTTCCACTTACAACTATTCTGCAGCAGACGACTTTGAAAATATGAAAACGTTAATTTATAATTATTGAAAAGAGTTGAAAAATGTGGTAAAATGTGAAAAATAAGTCACCAGGAGCAATTTAACATTTTGCCACAATGTTTTTAAAATTCGATTTCTGCATATGCGTAAGGCGTCTAGATATGTAACAGTGTTAACATCCTTCAGAGATATGTGTTTACCGGGAATTTAGTTAAATTTCTAATCCTGAGCATTATTGATAATAATAAAGAAATATTCTCATGAGAGTCATGAATTGTATTTACTAAAGCAAACTTGATTTAACAACCCGACCGTATTTTCTACGACCATTGGTAATTATTTTAAACTAAATAATAGGTAGTCCTGTCAAAATCCATCAATCACTTGTAATTTAATAGGAATACTTTATGATAACTTATGGCTTCTTCTGTCAGATAAAAAACCTTCAAGAGGAATCCAAATTTTGACAATACCATGTTTGAGTAAGCAAACAGCTGGTATCGTTAAACATTCGGTATTGTTACTTTAAATATCTAAAAACTATCTAAAGTTGATCAAATAATATTAAGACATCTTTCTTTGGCTGCACTGTTTGCCGTGCCAGTTTGTGTTTGCTATGCAGTACGACTAACTTTTGTTTGCCATGCAATACGAACACTGTTCTCTCAAGACGGCCATCACATTTGTTCATGCTCTGCTACCATAAGACATTAAGGACGCGACTTACTGAAATGATATACTAATATAAAAGATGATATATCTGTTATGTTCGTGCCTTTTCCAATGCGGACACTATAAGACGACGATAGAGATCTAGAACTGCTAGAAGATGAGAAGCGATGTTTGGTTAATTGATTTATACCGGTGTCTCTAATGATTAGTGTTATTCCATGTATAAACAAACCATGTCTTACGAATAGAAATATTTGTGACCTGTGCCATTTCATTTAAACTGATTTCCAAGGGCGGTTAATTGATTGAGGTTTAATGCCGTTTCAATATACATGTATTCAGTTGTACCACGGCGGTCAGTTCCTGACGTTCTCTCACCATTTATATTGTAGGTAGACGAACATTGTTTGACGCATTGACTATTTTTAAATGTCGGGATGAATGGTGGCCGATCTGGGGTTTGAACTCACGTCTCCTAGATGTGGCAGTCCACGTCGCTACCGACTGAACTACTGATATGTTTGTACCATTGGCTTGCTTGTATTAATTCATTGTTAAGTATAAATGCATTACGAAGCTGATAATTTAGCATAAATCGAGGGAAAACTCGAACATACCGATAACTCGAACACGTCGAAACCTCGAACACGTCGAAACCTCGAACACGTCGAAACCTCGAACACGTCGAAACCTCGAACACGTTTATAACTCGAACACGTAGATAACTCGAACACGTCGATATCTCGAACATGTAGATAACTCGGACACGTCGATATATTGAACACATAGATAACTCGAATACGTCGATATCTCGAACATGTAGATAACTCGAACACGTCGATAACTCGAACATACCGATAACTCGAACACGTTTATAACTCGAACATGTAGATAACTCGAACACGTCGATAACTCGAACATGTATATAACTCGAATACGTCGAAACCTCGAACACGTAGATAACTCGAACAGGTTTATAACTCGAACATGTAGATAACTCAAACATGTAGATAACTCGAACACGTCGATAACTCGAACACGTATATAACTCGAACAAGTTTATAACTCGATAACGTATATAACTCGAACACGTATATAACTCGAACACGTTTATAACTCGAACATGTAGATAACTCGAACACGTATATAACTCGAACATGTAGATAACTCGAACATGTAGATAACTCGAACATACCGATAACTCGAACACGTCGAAACCTCGAACACGTATATAACTCGAATACGTAGAGCATCCGAACACACACTTAACTCGAACACCCGATAACTCGAATGCATAGATCAACCGAACACGCAATAAACTCAAACATGGCGATAACTCGAATATCCCGAGATCTCGAATACGTTGATAACTCGAACACGTGGACAACTCGAATAAATCCACCACGTCACCAGCTCGAACACATCGATAACTCGAAATAATTAGTCGGTCCCTGTCGATGTAGATTTATCGCTAGCCAACTGTAGTTGCAGGAATTCTGCGGTTTAAGTATTAAATGCTTCTAAGTATCTGAGACAACATTTCTATACATAACAAGAGTCCATGCTCTCCGCACGATTAAACAGAATAGAACATGATATTTACTCATCTCAAGCAAACAAGTTTTTAATTGTATCATGTGTTTTACGCCGCTACAAATTGTGTTCAATTATATCAGGGGGCGTTCTAGGTTTTACTAGTGCATGTATCCAACGAGTTAGACTAAACGATAACCCCAGAGTGCTGAGCGCTAAAGAGGGAAACGATTAATTCTATTTTTAAAGGTACATGCGAATATAAAACATAATAATAATCAAAATTGCAATTATCAGAAATTGCTATATGAGTTCATCATATTGATACAAGTCTAAAATTGAGGCTGAACATAAAAATACATTTCAAACTGTGCATGCTAAAAACAAAAAAGCATAAGTTGCCTTAACTCTTTCCAACATACAACAAATATTCAGCAAACAACTTTGAAAACACAATGGGAAAAATGTGGTAAATTTCTATAACTGAAAGAATAATAATTAAAACGATTTGAAAATATTGGTGCATCAGAAGAAGTTGCTTATTCTAAGCAAGTTGTCCTTCTGTCACAATGTTTTCGTCTTGGTTTTGGGAAAGGGCTAAGGGTAAAATGTGGGATCAGATCAACCTCTTTCATCTGTTCCATCTTATCATAATCGAAACTAGCTGACAGAAAGATCTTCGACTTTGATGAGACTATGTAGATGTACAGCCTAGTGCAGATTCATATTGATCACGAAAGCAAACTTGTACTTTTTCTCATGGACAGGCTCATATATGCCGTTTTTTTCTTGAATCATTTTCCAGTGCGAGTCTAGTTTGATTGTTTACGGTTCGAGACTAGTGCTATTTATCATAGTGCAGCACTGCAGAAAGTTTAGCAGATTCTAAATGTAGATGGTTGCAATGCACTGGATACAAACCTCTGTTGCCAATCATGCTGTGCTTAAGGCAATAACTGAACTGAAATAGAACATAAAAGATGCTACATGCTGACATTTCGAGTGTTACGATGAATGTCTAACATACTGATATGCTGTTCTAATATGAGCCGTTGCACGAGCAAATCAACATTATTGGTTTCTGCGTCATGTATCGACCCTGATCAGCCTGCGCAGTCCGCGCAGGCTAATCCGGGCCGACACACTCCGTCTCAGGGGGATTGAGGTATAGAGTAATGATTCCTGAAACAGAAAATCCACAGGAAGCGAAATGTGTGTGTCCGGGCTAGCCTGCGCGGCGTACTTGGGCTGATCCGGTCGATAATGTTGGTTTTCTCACGGAACGGCTCATAACCATTTCGTTTATTTATGCCATTAAAAGGCGGAGGGTATTAATATTCATGATTGTATTCTAATATAGTTTAATCATGTGACTGTGAGAACCGATTTCGTGAAAGCATGTGCCACCGGTATAGACCAGACACCTAACTGTTGGATGCTAACACTCAAAACGTTAATGTTGAAACTCCTGTGATTGGCAATGGACTCTTCTAAATGCAAACGCTGGAAGAGTCCATTTAAACATTTATAATTGATACAGTTAATCTGTTGCCTTATATGGCATGTCTGAAGAACAAAACACAACACAACACAGTATTTTGACAATTGGAAGTATGTCTTTGATAAACAGGTGAAAACATTATTGGAAATGAAGAAATTGCTCATCATGAGAAATTCATCCTTTTCAATTACTGCTTTCAAAATATCGTCTGCTGCTACAGCGTCAAATGGCGTATGTATCAGACTTCCATTTAACCCTTTCCCTCATAAAGACGCTTTTTGACGCCTCTGCAGCAGACGGCTTTTTGAAAACATAGTGACAAAAGAAGAAATTGCACAAAACGTGCAATTTCTCCTTTTGCCACAATGTTTTCCACTTTTTGTCATCCATTCAATTATGGAGATTTTCTATGTTTTGACAAAATATGTTCAAAGTCGTCTGCTGCAGAATTGTCGTATGAGGGAAAGGGTTAAACAGAGAGCGCGTGTGCATGTGTGTTGCAAAGGATAGTGTATCTGTTTACTGTTAAAGCTGCATATAAAATTAATGTTGAATACAAGAAAATCCGTATCTTTAAAAACTCCGAGTTTCTAATTACAATCATGGATTGCATGCCAAGTATTTCTGGCCCAGTTCATGAGAGTTATGCATCGCTATATTAGTTCTGTACGCTTATTGATATCAGGGCATCATGTTTACATTGTTTCGTCACCTGAGCCGATTTGAAAGTGATTTTGAACGCATGCACTGTAATACATGTCCGGTTACCCGTATGAAGACTCGTTCTGAATTACGGTAGAAAATGATTTAATCAGCAGGTAGATGATAGTGTCTTCTTCTTTTGGGTTCGCCTGTCTTGGCGTATAGGGAAATATTCTCCGTCGTCAGTCCGTCTTTCATTTAGTGCATTATTGGTAGCGACACATGTGTTTCTTTAGACACTCTTGTTTACATCTATGTTTAAATGAAATTCGTTTCCAGGCTATACAATTTAGAGATTTATATCGTTGCAAACCAGTTTCCGTTTGCGTTTTCCTTCAAGTACGCTACGTTAAACGACCTTAGAGTATATAACTGTATAGGGTTTTACGGAATATGAATAAAACCACTATTTTAAGGCTGCTCATTGCATTTATCAATTATCAATACTAATCTAAGACTACTCCAAACATATATAAGAACAGTCCAAAGTGAGGGGAGATGACACCATTCGTTTGCTTTCAGCAGGCTAAGAGTCCATCAGCGGGTATTTACGGGTGGCCATAAAAACAGCAGTCCTCTATTAACATTGATATCATGTTACCGTTCAACTATCATCTAAAGGTTTGTGTTCACTATAGCGTACTGATGGGAAAGATAACACGCCCAAAATGCTTGCAAAAAGCCGTGCACTTGGGGTAACCGAATACGGTAATTAGTGCCGTTGTGCAGGTAAACGCTTTGCTCAGTTAAAATGTAACAGTTGTTTAATTGAAGTTAAAAGCATATCTGAGAGTACAACTGGCTCAAATACCATTTTGCTTTCATCTAACCGTTGGTCCTTTTTCCGTCTCGAAACAATATGTTAAGGTTTCAAAAATGGCCTAAAGATGGGAAATTAAAAGAATATTTATTTTAAAAGTATTTAGAGTAAAGGGTAAACAATTAATTATCTTATGTTGCATTGCATTTCCTGTTGCATCTCTAATTGTATCACCATTAGTTTGCATGAACAATCTCAGGACGTAATACAATATTTCGGTCATGAAACAGACACTGTCATGTTTTAGACAGTTGTCGACAGACATCCTTTCCAGAGTCAACAAACTACACAATTAATAAACGGATATTCGGAGTTACCACGTTCCTAATAACACAGGCAGCTCCGCCGAAACCTTAAGTTCTAAGCGGAGTAATTATCACGCCAAACAGATGATGTCATCATCGCACTGAAAGTGCTGGTGGGTCAAAGCACTGACGGTACTGGTGGAACGGGTGTTGGTATTTTTAAACCACCTGTCTGACCTTTATTTAGGAATACCAACACAACCGTGTCTCTAGTACTTTCAGTGCTTTGATTATTACTGACATCAGTGTTTGCACCATCAATGTCGCCACTGTTCTATTTATGAAATGATCAGAGAGTCTCGAGGAGCTCCCTACAAATCAGTACATGTTATAGTCAAGCATCTTCACGGTTAACTGATTGAAAACATTATATTCAACTAAGCAAACAAAATATACCTAGAAAACTGGTACATCATGACCAGCTATACATAATACACATTGGAAATGTCTCAGGAGATGTTTTGTTATACTAGGTCAAAATTCCGCACTACATATATACGTTTGACAAAAGTCATGTGTCTTTCAACAATGGTCCAACAGTTTATGTGGTAAAGCGGGCAATTGCTTGGAAAGTATGTTTTGTGGAGTACTGGTGTGAGAAAACCAGGAAACACATGAGTAGGTGAACTGGTCGCCGTGATATGACGGAAAAATTGTTGAAACGGTGAAAACGCCAATCAATAAGAAAGAAATACATATATGTATGTAGAAGTACATCAATTAATGTGAGGTTTCGCGGGGGAAGTAAACGATGATCCCCTGATAGTTCTTTACAGACGAAACTATAGTTCTTGTTAAAGACGGAAATTCAACGTAAACTATATATTATACTGCATCAAATTTTGATTTTTAGACGTGAAGATTTAAAGGACCCCATGGCCAAGAATGCAAGACCGTTTGAACAATATTTCAACAATAAAAGCCAAGGTCTTGCCGTGGCACACCGTTCAACATTTCCGTTAGAGCTAAACTTTCGATTGCATATTAAAAAACTTAATTATACAAAAGGTTCTTTGTGGAAGCAACCATATTTTACCAATACTGTTTTCTTAAATTAGAATATTTTCTATTTCAAATAATCTACATGTATCATCTAGAAAGTGATTTTATGGACGTGATGTCATGCCTGTTTAAACGATTCATTTAATGTTGTTGGATTTTGTTTTGCAATGTGGTTCGCCAGTTTGCCTTTTTTCTGCGATGTGCAATCATCAAAATATGTGTGGGAGATACCTCAACAGGTGAATGAATGACTGATATTATACACACATTCCACTCGAACCATTCCCTCAGCTATTCCATCGTCTGCGATAGGAGCCACGACACTGGAAAGGTGACCATAGAAACCTTTTAAACTTTGAATACATGAGTAATATACGTTTTTTTTTTTTTCGTTCTTTAACCCTTTTCCGCATACAATTCTGCAGCAGACAACTTTGAACATATTTTGTCAAAAAAGTAGAAAATCTCTAAAATTGAATGGATAACCTATGTCTAAAAGTGGGAAACATTGTGTCAAAAGGAGAAATTGCTCGTTTTGAGCAATTTCTTCTTTTGTCACTAAGTTTTCAAAAAGCCGTCTGCTGCAGAGGCGTCAGAAAGCGTCTATATGAGGGAAAGGGTTAAATGCCTCAATACGGATTGTGCCACTAGCTGGCGAATAGGAAGATCCGGATTATGCTTCGAAGATCTGGATCTAACATGGTCGTCAAGCCTGATATACTTGGTTTCTTTTGTGAAGCGGTCTAAATGCGGGTCTTGTACATGGGCGTAGCTTTGCAATAATCAATATGTAGGCCGTTACGTGAGAAAATCAACAGTGTGGACTCTGCGTAAAGTATCGACCCGGATCAGCCTAGGCATTTCACACATGCCTACCCGGATAGACACTTTTCGCCTCCTGTGGATTTTCTGTTTCAGGAAAAAATGTGTAGACACGTGCCTACAGTGCCTAAAGGTACAAGCGTGTGGTTATTGATGAGTATTAAACCCAGAACATTTTTTACATGATTCTAAATCGAAGTAACCACCTAATTGTAGCATAACATTCTTACCCTTATTTGGTTGTTCTTGTGAGTTTAATAATGATACTTTTCAAGACGTGATACAGAATGTGTTTATCTTAAATTACTGTTTGATACCTACGTATAGTTTCAAAACCAACATTTTACATTCAAAACTTGCGATTAGCGAAGATTTATATCAATGTAGGCATGTGTGCAATCATCAGATCAGGGTCTTCACTGTCTATCATACTATCCATAATTAAATCTTCACACAAAGACAAGTTGACGCATTAAAATGACAATTATAGTGTGTGATATGTGTTAAGTCTTAATTTGTTATAATATCCGATTGTCGCTCTTCGCGTGTTGGTTAACCTAATACGGTGCTTTCTTTAAAACTACAAGTAGTATTTGATTTACAGTAATAGGGACCCTACATACTATTGACAACGGAAACGTATATAACAGAGAAGGCGCATTTTGAAGCAGAGAATGTATTCAATTGAAACATATTTGCTTGTAGTACAGAATTATTCATTAATTCTTGTTTGCAAAATGCATGTACACATTACTCGTGCCTTGATTAAGAACTTTTATGCATGTACCATAAAGAGAATATTTACAAAAATATTAGTGTGCCTGACAAATGTTCAATGACCGTAGGTAGGTCTGAGACCAATATACAAAATGAGAGCCGCCTCAAGCCACTTGGAGTCTTGGCTGGGTGCATCTGTACAGTCTCATCAGAGCTTCTTTCTCGTCGATGAAGATGCAAAATGCAGAGATTATTTTAGCATTTGACCACTTTTGCGTCAATCTTTCTTTAAAATGTACCATAGTGAAAATACGGCAGAGTAGTGCCAACCGGAGTGAAAATATGAGAGTTAAGTGCCAAACGGAGAAAATACAACAGCTTAGTGCCAACCGGAGTGAAAATATGACAGCTTAGTGCACAAAAGAGTGAGTATATGACAGCACAGCTTAGTGCCAACCGGAGTGAAGATACGCAGCTTAGTGCCAACTGAAGTGAAGATACGGAAGCTTAGTGCCAACCGGAGTAAATATACGACAGCTTAGTGCCAACCGGAGTGAAAAGACGACAGCGTAGTGCCAACCGGAGTGAAAGGACGCCAGCTTAGTGTCAACCGCAGTGAAGATACGGAAGCTTAGTGCCAACCGGAGTGAATATACGGAAGCTTAGTGCCAACCTGAGTGAAGATACGGAAGCTTAGTGCCAACCGGAGTATATATACGGAAGCTTAGTGCCAACCGCAGTGAAGATACGGAAGCTTAGTGCCAACCGGAGTATATATACGACAGGTTAGTGCCAACCGGAGTGAACAGACGACAGCGTAGTGCCAACCGGAGTGAATATACGCCAGCTTAGTGCCAACCGCAGTGAAGATACGGAAGCGTAGAACCAACCGGAGTATATATACGACATCTTAGTGTCAACCGGAGTGAAAAGACGACAGCGTAGTGCCAACCGAAGTGAAGATACGACAGCGTAGTGCCAACCGGAGTGAATATACGCCAGCTTAGTGCAAACCGAAGTGAAGATACGGAAGCTTAGTGCCAACCGGAGTGAAGATACGGAAGCTTAGTGCCAACCGGAGTATATATACGGAAGCTTAGTGCCAACCGCAGTGAAGATAGGAAGCTTAGTGCCAACCGGAGTATATATACGACAGGTTAGTGCCAACCGGAGTGAACAGACGACAGCATAGTGCCAACCGGAGTGAATATACGCTAGCTTAGTGCCAACCGCAGTGAAGATACGGAAGCGTAGAACCAACCGGAGTATATATACGACATCTTAGTGTCAACCGGAGTGAAAAGACGACAGCGTAGTGCCAACCGAAGTGAAGATACGACAGCGTAGTGCCAACCGGAGTGAATATACGCCAGCTAAGTGCAAACCGAAGTGAAGATACGGAAGCTTAGTGCTAACCGGAGTGAATATACGACAGCATAGTGCCAACCGTAGTGAATATACGACAGCTTAGTGCCAACCGGAGTGAAAAAACGACAGCGTAGTTCCAACCGGAGTGAATATACGACAGCTTAGTGCCGACCGGAGTGAAAAGACGACAGCGTAATGCTAACCGGAGTGAATATACGCCAGCTTAGTGCCAACCGCAGTGAAGATACGACAGCGTAGTACCAACCGGAGTGAATATACGACATCTTAGTGTCAACCGGCGTGAAAAGACGACAGCGTAGTGCCAACCGAAGTGAAGATACGACAGCGTAGTACCAACCGGATTGAATATACGACATCTTAGTGCCAACCGGAGTGGAAAGACGACAGCGTAGTGCCGCCCGCATTGAAGATACGGAAGCTTAGTGCCAACCGGAGTATATATACGACAGGTTAGTGCCAACCGGAGTGAACAGACGACAGCGTATTGCCAACCGGAGTGAATATACGCCAGCTTAGTGCCAACCGCAGTGAAAATACGGAAGCTTAGTGCCAACCGGAGTATATATACGGAAGCTTAGTGCCAACCGGAGTGAAGATACGGAAGCTAAGTACCAACCGGAGTGAATGTACGACAGGTTAGTGCCAACCGCAGTAAAGATACGGAAGCTTAGTGCCAACCGGAGTGAATGTACGACAGGTGAGTGCCAACCGCAGTAAAGATACGGAAGCTTAGTGCCAACCGGAGTGAATATTCGACAGATTAGTGCCAACCGGAGTGAAGATACGGAAGCTTAGTGCCAACCGGAGTAAATATACGACAGGTTAGTGCCAACCGGAGTGAAGATACGGAAGCTTAGTGCCAACCGGAGTATATATACGGAAGCTTAGTGCCAACCGCAGTGAAGATACGGAAGCTTAGTGCCAACCGGAGTGAATATACGCCAGCTTAGTGCCAACCACAGTGAAGATATGGAAGCTTAGTGCCCCGGAGTATATATACGGAAGCTTAGTGCCAACCGCAGTGAAGATACGGAAGCTTAGTGCCAACCGGAGTCAATGAACGACAGGTTAGTGCCAACTGCAGTAAAGATACCTAAGCTTAGTGCCAACCGGAGTGAATGTACGACATGTGAGTGCCAACCGCAGTAAAGATACGGAAGCTTAGTGCCAACAGGAGTGAATATACGACAGATTAGTGCCAACCGGAGTGAAGATACGGAAGCTTAGTTCCAACCGGAGTGAATATACGACAGGTTAGTGCCATCGGAGTGAAGATATGGAAGCTTAGTGCCAACCGGAGTATATATACGGAAGCTTAGTGCCAACCGCAGTGAAGATACGGAAGCTTAGTGCCAACCGCAGTGAATGTACGACAGGTTAGTGCCAACCGGAGTGAATATACGCCAGCTTAGTGCCAAACGCAGTGGAGATACTGAAGCTTAGTGCCAACCGGAGTGAAGATACGGAAGCTTAGTGCTAACAGGAGTATATATACAACAGGTTAGCGCCAACCTGGGTGAAGATACGGAAGCTTAGTGCCAACCGGAGTATATATACGGAAGCCTAGTGCCAACCGGAGTGAAGATACGGAAGCTTATTGCCAACCAGAGTGAATGTACGACAGGTTAGTGCCAACCGGAGTGAATATACGCCAGCTTAGTGCCAACCTGAGTGAAGATACGAAAGCTTAGTCCCAACCGGAGTGAATGTACGACAGGTGAGTGCCAACCTGAGTAAAGATACGGAAGTTTAGTGCCAACCGGAGTATATATAAGGAAGCTTAGTGCCAACCGGAGTATATATACGCCAGGTTAGTGCCAACCAGAGTGAAGATACGGAAGCCTAGTGCCAACCGCAGGGAAGATACGGAAGCTTAGTGCCAACCGGTGTGAAGATACGGAAGCTTAGTGCCAACCGCAGTGAAGATACGGAAGCTTAGTGCCAACCGGAGTATATATACGCCAGCTTAGTGCCAACCGCAGTGAAGATACGGAAGCTTAGTGCCAACAGGAGTGAAGATACGGAAGCTTAGTGCCAACAGGAGTATATATACGACAGGTTAGTGCCAACCTGAGTGAAGATACGGAAGCTTAGTGCCAACCGGAGTGAATATACAACAGATTAGTGCCAACCGGAGTGAAGATACGGAAGCTTAGTGCCAAGCGGAGTGAATGTACGACAGGTTAGTGCCAACCGGAGCGAATATACGACAGCTTAGTGCCAACCGGAGTGAAGATACGGAAGCGTAGTGCCAACCGGAGTGAATATACGACAGCTTAGTGCCAACCGGAGTAAAGATACGGAAGCTTAGTGCCAAGCGGAGTGAATGTACGACAGGTTAGTGCCAACCGGAGCGAATATACGACAGCTTAGTGCCAACCGGAGTGAAGATACGGAAGCTTAGTGCCAACCGGAGTGAATATACGACAGCTTAGTGCCAACCGGTGTGAAGATACGGAAGCTTATTGCCAACCGGAGTGAATATACGACAGCTTAGTGCCAACCGGAGTGAAGATACGGAAGCTTAGTGCCAACCGGAGTGATTGTACGACAGGTGAGTGCCAACCGGAGTGAATATACGACAGCTTAGTGCCAATCGGAGTGAATATACGACAGCGTAGTATCAACCGGAGTGAATATACGACAGCTACAGCCAACCGGAGTGAATATACGACAGTTTAGTGCCAACCGAAGTGATTATACGGAGGCTTAGTGCCAACCGGAGTGAATATACGACAACTTAGTGCCAACCGAAGTAATTATACGGAAGCTTAGCGACAACCGGAGTGAATATACGACAGCTTAGTGCCAACCGGAGTTAAGGTACGACAGCTTAGTGCCATTCGCGGCTCTTGAGTCACTTCAGAAGAAAATTAGATCTTGCTTCATCCCTGATTTTACCATCACACGCTTTTCTCTGGGATTGACACGAAAGGGGATAACATCTTAGATTTTCGTAGGATAAACATCTTTGCCTCTTGTTTGTGAATGAATATGCTTGCCTAAATCGTCGCTTTTCGCAGAGTAACAAGGTCACAGTTTTGCCATTAAAGCATTTTCAATGCCAGAAAAAAATATCAAATGGATAAAAGTGTTCACGATTAAAGTAATTTGGGTTTATACAAAGTGACAGAAAATACGTAACATAATCATGAAAGCGGAAGTCGTGCGCATACATTCGCTTCCATTTCATAGAAGATGAATGCAAACATCTTCAATTATTTTCTTTCTTCTAATTAATGAAACACGGCCTATACAATAACTTCTTGCATTAACATTAATGGGGCACTTGATGTCTTATCACGGTACGCATACCCTAGACAGGTAAACTATGTGAGACGCGTCAGGCGATTCGGGGCCTTCTTGCATCTACGTTCGTCTGCCTCGGTGTTGTAGTGGTAAAGCGTCCGCATCGGGACCAGGATGTCGGTGGTTCGGTCGCCGACCGGGTCAAACCAAATACTTTAACCATGCTAGTTAGTAATTGCTTTACATCTCTGGTGCTCAGGATTGTGGGATTAGCATTGCGACTGACTCGCTGGTGTCAGGATGAATGGACCAGTAGTAATGGTTTCTTACTCGGAAAGCGCCCCAATTTATTTGAATAATTGCTGAAATTGGCGTAAAACTCCATGCGAACAAAAAGCATTTATGTACAGTGAAGATTTAGTCAAGCTTGAGCATCCGTACAATCTAATCAGAGACTTCACAGTCCACCTATATGCTATATACATTTATTTAATACACAATCACATGTACCTATTTATATCAAACTAGAAGTGTAGTTATACTACTTCTTAATGCAACTGTACCGTTAAGATTATGCCACACCGGAGAATCAAAAAGCCCCCCCCCCCCCCCGCGCAGACTGATCCGGACCGACACATTCCGTCTCAGGGGGATGGAGGTATAGAAACAGAAAATCCACAGGAGGCGAAAAATGTCTATCTACGCGGCATGCTTAGGCTGATCCGGGTAGATACTTTTCGCCGAGTCCACAATGTTAATTTTCTCGCGGGACGGCTCAAATGCACCCTCAAACGCATTCCCTTTTACATACCGATACCTCACCTGCAGACAACGTCTGAAAACGTTATTGGAAAAAGAGAAATTGATCATGGTTCATTTTAAACCTTTTCATTTGTGAATAGGCCAACACAAGTATAATAATAAATGGACTACCTGTCAACTTGATGTCAGTATGTACATTTTCTCGTGCACTAGCACATTTCATAAAAAGTTACATTTACCAACATTATTGCAACAAATCAATGAGTTAAATTATTTCTGGTCGGATGGGAAGGGTTAAGTAAATACAGAGTCTAATTTTAGGTCTCTTTGCTATAAATGGTGATCAGTACTTTTGATGTTTTCAAATGAAATAAACCTGTAAAAAGTATGTTTATAATGAGGCCACTTCTGGCAAAGAGGGTTCTGGATGCACCTCCGTTGAGGTATGCTATTAAAGGCGATGCACGTGTAACAAGCTAGCAATCACGTCTCTGTCTCGTAATTAGGTACGTAATTAGTCAAGTCATACGGGAACCGATCTTCAGGAGAGATACAGTTTACATGTAACCTGTGCGTGCACGCCGTCTGATCAGGATCATTGCTGTTCGACCTGTTTTCGTCATAACTTGAATGTTTTATTAGAATGGTATTCAACGCATAGGTATTTCAGTAGTTATATCACAGAAGTTTCTCTTTTGTAATTTACCAGTACGACGAGGAGTATCTATCCTGAAACCGACCCATCAGTCGTAATGCTATCAACACCAATGAGGGAAAGCATTGCTTCCATTGTTAAAGTCTAATTGTCCTCTTAAATGTAATTGAATAAGAATTTTGACTCATTTAACCCTTTCCCTCATATGGACGCTTTCTGACGCCTCTGCAGCAGACAGCTTTTTGAAAACATAGTGACAAAAGAAGAAATTGCTCAAAACGAGCAATTTCTCCTTTTGCCACAATGTTTTCCACTTTTTGTCATAGGTTATCCATTCAATTATGGAGATTTTCTATGTTTTGTCAAAATACGTTCAAAGTCGTCTGCTGCAGAATTGCCGTATGAGGGAAAGGGTTAATAAATCTCGAAAGGTCGGTTTTTGCGTGGCCTCGCTCATATAGTGTTACTCTGAATTGTATATTATGGAAGGTGTGTCCCTCACTGCTCGTAGATACAACAAGTCTCCACTTCGTTTTACTCGTCTAGTATATATATTTCATGGTGTCTACCAGCTCTTCGGTCAATGACATTTCACATTAGCACAAACGGGTAACCAATCCACTACAGCATTTTCTACATCTGTGGTACGAAACATTACCCGTCGTGAGCTGCCTAACGTTAATGTTGGTTTCTGGAGCAACGCTCAAATAGAGTTGAAAACATTGTGACAAAAGGAGAAATTGTTTATTATGAATAATGTCTCCCTTTGTCTCAATGATGTCAAAGACATAAGCCAAAGAAAGCCGATTTTTGAAAATGTAATAAGTTATAACACTATATGGA